>JAJOZX010010834.1:0-37500 GCA_023014485.1 Bathynomus jamesi
TCTTCATCTAATTGAATTCGTTAGGATGTTATCTTTATGTTATTGTATTGTATTAATTGTATTATATTATTATATTAATATCATTTTAAAGGGGAGAGCACTATAAAAATGAATGAATACTCAATATTCATTTTTACATAAGAACCAAAATTTAACGCGAGTTTGGATAAAAATTTTATTTGTCGCTTTCTATTTTTTTTTTCAGTGTCACAACCATGCGACCTACCATTTCTATGGTTTAGTCGTATCCATTTTCCATATCTTATCTTGACCATTATCCTATATTAATTTTATTAATATTCATTTTACTCGTGTCAGTCTATACATCCGTACCTGTTCGTTCAAAGTCGTCCAAATACGTTTGCATGTATTATTTTTTTATTTTATTTTTAATTATTTCGCCTCCCGAATGAACTCGAAACGTTTATGCAAGTGTACACAATTTGATGGTCACAGCATAAATCGAACATCTGAAAACGTGAAACCTCCTGTCCCTCTGATTCAAATTTATAACATATCATAACATATTATGTCGTATATAAATACATACCGTATGTGCCCATGTACTTTGTGTTGTACTAATAACCATTATAAATATGAAAACACTGTAAGAATTGTAAGTGACTAATGTACTTAATAATGTAATTGATGTAATGTACTTTAATGAAACTGTAATTAATGATAATAATTTAATATATAATGTAATAATGTACTTTAAATGGAATTGTAATTAACGATACTAAGTGAAATGTGAATTAATCCATAATCGTAATCATAATTGTAATAAACCAAAATTAAAATGTACTCAGTAATGTACTTAAATGTACTCGTGTACTACTCCGAAATTATGTCGCCTTTAGAAATGTATACTCGGCGAAAATACGATTAATTTTTTTGGAATCTTTCAAAAATCTGATCATGTATTAAAGGGGGGAAACTTAACATTCAAACTGCACTCCCCCAAAATTTAGAGTATATATAAAGCATGTAATTGTAAAATAATGATTAACTTTTACTTCGACTTCACTCCCTTGTTGGCAGCCTCGCTGCGAGGAGGGGGCAGAGGTCCCTTGCCTCCTTAATTTTAGATTCCGGCTGAGCCATGGTCGAAAGAGGTCGAACCTCTACCCCTGTAAATTCAGAGCACTACCTGTACATTTTTAGAAGTAAACTACTGTAAAAGAAGTTTTTTTATCTTTTCCTTCGAGCCGTGCCCTCGTCCGAGAACTCAGTCAGTAAAGTCGATAAGTTATAAAGAGAAAAGTCGATAAGTTTAGTATCAGAAAAAATATCGTAGAAAGAGAGGAATTAACAACTGTCGGTCCTATAGCGAGAAAAAAAAAATTAGAATGTTATTGAAGAAACTACTGCAAGTAACAGATCCGTTGCTGCCTCTCAACCAGAACCCCCATCAATTCGAACCAACCCAGGGCCATAGCCGGAGGGGTTAATATACCGGGTGAACCAAAAGTAGGTGGACAGTAAATGATAACGTTTATTTTGAGAATACATATACAATTATATTTAATTTTTTTGTATACTATAATACAAAATAATAAAAAAATTAACTTATACCAATACAATACAAAAGCACTGAAAATTTTATCAACGCAGGTGCTCAAATTGCTGTCCATCACAATTTACACAGCTTTGAAGTCTACCTTTCACACTTCGACAAACATTTTTGCACAAGTTTCTTTGTGCATTAATTTCTTGAAATGCATCTCTGATGTAATTTTTCAAATCACCAACACTTCGTGGTTTTCGACTATAAACTTTGTCCTTGAGTACTTCCAAAAGAAAAAATCCATTGGGGTAAAGTCAGGTGAACGTGCAGGCCATTCAATTTGACCTGTTCGGCCGATCCATTTCTCGGAAATGTTTCATCAAGATACTCACGGACTGCTCTTGAATAATGTGGAGGGGCCCCATCTTGTTGGAAATAGAGGTCATGTGAATTAGGCTGTTGTTGTAAGTGTGGAACAACTTCATTCATTAGAATTTCGAGATACTTATCACCTGTGACTGTTCCATCAACAAAAATTGGTCCTAAAACACCAGAACTTGAAATACCACCCAAAACAGTGACACCAGGCTGGTTTAGTTGCTGCTCTAATGTTAAATGCATGTTCTCACAATACCAGTAAAACAATTATGTCGGTTAACATGACCTGATAATTTGAAAGAAGCCTCATCGGTCCACACAATGTTATCTAAAATTATTGGATTTCCTTCAATTTCGTTCAGCATGATCTCACTAAATTGCAGCCGCCTGTCTGGGTCATCCTCCAATAAGCCATGAATTAGCGTGGACGATAAGCTTTCAACCCAATAGATTTCAGAATTCGTATAATAGAGGTTTGTGAAATGTCCAGTTCTGCTGAGGCTCTTCTGGTGGACGTTTTGGGACTGTGAACAAATGCTTCGGCAACAAGTTGCTTATTGTCCTCTTGCAAACTGTTTTGGGTCGACCAGTTCTTGGGGCATTAAGAATTGAGCCAGTGGCATCAATTTGTCACGAATGCGGTAAATGGTTTGTCTCTTTGGGGCTTGAGTACCAAATGTTTCAACCCATTTTGTTCTAACAGTTTCAGTATTTTGAGATTTCCAATACTCTTTTAACACCCATTTTTCTGGCATCAGTATTTAGATTATTTGCCATTATGGGTTCTCTGAACTATCTGAAAAGAAAAAAGATTAAATTTAAATAAATTTAGTTATAATATTTAATATAATATAACACAAACACCATAGTTATAATATAATAAACACAAACCCTATTCAACCTACTGTCCACCTACTTTTGGTTCACCTGGTATATATATATATATATATATATATATATATATATATATATATATATATATTTCCTTGTAGTTATAATAATTACGAAATTCGAATTATCACTGAATTTTGCATTATTTTGAATAACGGGCTAATCTCATTTGTAAAGTTTCTTTTCTATTTATGCATTCAAATTTCCTCGCAAAAGATGACAAAATACAATCTTTCATACATTCGTCCGTATCCGATGTCATACGAACCACACGGGCTTTGAAGTACAAATCTAACAGCTCCTACATATAAAATTGGCTTGAACATGCGGAACCTCAATTTGCATTTGCTTCATTTCAAATTATATTGGTAGTAGCTGTCGCTGTTAACTGTGAGCACTGTAGATCAACAAAGACATTTTCGAGCAGGACATCATGCCTTCTAAACATACCTTCAAAATCTGCAGTTATAGAACACTATTACACTTACATCCATCCCCCACAAAGTTCATCCGTACTGCAAACAGATTGTGTTCTAAAATTATTACAAATTTTAAAAATTAAACCAACTCTCAAAAAACTAGAAACATATTCACTAAACATTAAAAACGTCTAACCATTTTAACCGTTGTACGTAAATTCCACCCAGTAAATTTCACCCCCGAAAAATCTACCCAGTAAATTTCACCCATGGTAAATTCCACCCATGGTAAATTCCACGCAAAGGGTTATCAAAAAAGTTTACAGTTTATTAAAGTTTATTAAAATGTTTATGCAAAATAAAAAAACGTAATACTGGGTGATCCAGATAAATGGGACCCATAAAATAAAGCCAAATATTCTTAATATTTAATTCCTTTCATAAAAACTATATACCATTCGAAAGAGTAGAGTTACAAGTTTATTATGAAATATTTATTTTTTTAAAATGACTCCTTTCAAATGTGCTCCATTAGTTGCCAAGCATTCCAGTGTTCTCGCTTGTAAGTTCTGCATCACTTTTGCAAGAGTGTGCGGTGGTATGGCCTGTATCTCATTTGTGATGGCGGCCTTCAATTCTTGCAAGGTCGTTGGGTTATTTCTGTAGACCCTACTCTTTAAATATCCCCAGAGATATAATCTAAGGGAGAAAAATCCGGAGACCTTGCTGGCCATTCAACGTCTCCAAATCTGAGATTAACTCGCCTGGAAACGTTTGACGCAAAACTGCCATGCAGTTCCTCGTGGTATGGCAGGTAGCTCCGTCTTGTTGGAACCAGTGGTTTTCTAGACAAAGATCTCTTAATTTAGGATAAGGAAATCGGTCAACATTTTTTCGTAGCGATCACCATTTACAGTGACCGTGTTTCCGGTGGAATCCTCGAAAAAGTACGGCCCTATGATCTGAGATGCAGTAAGACCACACCAAACAGTTACACGCTGACTATGCAACGGGACTTCAGTAATATTCAATGGATTTTCTGTTGCCCAGAAACGACAATTTTGTTTGTTTACAGTTCCTTCAAGTAAAAATGGGCTTCGTCTGACATAATCAAAGTTGCTAGAAAATTGGTGGTGTCATTTACCTTCTGTTGGATCCATTGACAGAATTGTCGTCTTCGTGCGAAATCTCCATCGTTTAGTTAATGCACTGTTGGAATTTTATATGGAAAGAGCATTAAATTTTGCTTGAATATACGGTGTGTTGTTCCATATCCAACTCCTAACAGCTGAGAAGCACGTCTGATGCTTATGTTAGGATTATCCTGTACAATTTCATGAGTTCTGTTAATGATCTCGTCTATCCTCGCTGTGCGCACTCTTCCAGTTGGTTTTCTTTTTCCAATGCTGCCAGTTAGGGAAAAATTTCTGACACACCGACGGATTACTTTCTTAGAAGGTGATTTTGACATCTGAAAATTTGTCTTGAAAGATCTTTGAGCTGAAACTACACTTCTTCCATGCTCATAATATTGCTCAGTTATGAAACGCAGCTGTTCCACAGTCCATGCAGTCATCTTGAAGGGTTAGTTTTAACTAACACTTTTATTTTGTTTTGTATCTTATCTTGTCTTGTATTGTCAAAACCTATACAATCCTGTACAAACTTGTAACTATCCTCTTTCGAATGATGCGTACGATTTTATAAAAGGACTTATACTTTAAGAGTTACAGGGGTTTCTTTTGGGTCCCATTTCTCTGGATCACCCTTTATATATAGGTTATAAAATATGGTTTGAAAAATATAAACTATTTTCTTGCGTATTTAATGTAGAAGGTAAAAGGTTTCCACAGCGGTTTACGATCATCTGTGACAAGCATGCACCCAGATTTGTGGAAGCTATGCGCAGCATTAGGAAAAGAAGAAGCCCTCACACAAACATAACTTGCACACATTCGACGAGGGGACCAAAGTCACAAAAGAAAAGCCTATAATGTCATAAATGAAAGACTGAGGAGGCTAGTTAATGTCATAAATGAAAGACTGAGGAGGCTAGTTAATGTCATAAATGAAAGACTGAAGAGGCTAGTTCAGCTTTATAAGGCTAACTAATGAAAATATCACAACCTAAACTAACCAATCATCAAGGGCATACAGTTGACGTAATTATTAGTTAGGTTAGGTCGTGATATTTTTGTTAGTTAACCTTGTAAAGTTAACTAAAAAATGCTGGGGTGACGGATCTTCTGGTGATCCATTTATTGTACTTTTATACAACTAAGTTTATCTATTCTGTTAAATTTTTTGATGGAATTTACCATGGGTGGAATTTACCATGGGTGGAATTTACCATGGGTGGAATTTACCATGGGTGGAATTTACCATGGGTGGAATTTACTATGGGTGGAATTTTCGGGGGTGGAATTTACATGGAACCATTTTAACACTAGAAGTACGAAGCGGTCATTTTTAACCGCTATTAGTTTTTAAGTGTGTGATACATTAACTACAGAAAAGGTAGCGGTCTGACCTTTTATGACTTTTCATAAATTTCTGCCATTATTATAATACCATATTTGATTTTTCTTTTTTTATTTCCAAGAGATTTTGTAGGTTACTACCTACAAGGACCACGCGTTCAAAAATGACCTTTCATTCAATTTCTTTCCCCTATTCCTTTGGAATATTCTAGAAGATAATTGAGATGTGGCATCTTAGTTTTGAACACTCTAGAAAATACTTGATATGACAACCAGTGGCGGTCCTAGCTTACATGACGCCCTGGGCGAACCTCACCTTCAGCGCCCCCCCCCCTGTTCGCCAACACACACACATTCGAATCCCCCCAAAATAAAGGACAGACATAACTCTTTCACAAAATAACTTTTTATTGGACTAATTGTTGGAACTTCAGAACCAAAACAAAGACTCAAATTTATGAATTTTACAAATCCTTCATCACGTAAATAGAATAACTCACTTAAGAGAATGTAATTATGATACTATGAACAGGAAAAATACAAATTAAATTGCACAACTGCCATAAATAAACTAGAGAATCAAATTTCTAAATTGTACAAATGCTCTATCACATAAATAGAATAAGACACTTAAGAGAGGGTAATTATTATGCTACACTTTGAACAAGAAACAAAATAAATTGCACCACAGCACAACTGCCATCTAAAGCCTGACTCTTCTTACCTTCCTTGATGCAAAGTCATTGATCTTTTATTATTTATTTTATTTTATTTTTTATTTTTATTTATTTCTTTATTTATTTATTCTTATTTTTATTTTTATTTTTTTTTGCAGGCGCTCATGCCGCCCCTCCACAAATGCCGCCCTGTGCGGCTGCCCATATTGCCCATATGAGGAACCGCCACTGATGACAACACTGTATTAGTTTGCTTGTCAGCCTGAAGCCCAGTGCTTAATTTGTGACGGAACTCTCCGGAACGCCGTTCCGGTACTTTATTTTAAAACCTAATTAAAAAAAAGTTTTTTATTTTAATAAAAAGGTCAGCAACGTAATTTCGTAATTTAAAATCCAACGAAATACAGACATTAGAAAGCGAAAACTAGTCGATCAAGCAGAAAGAAGTTGGAGTGTTGTGGAAATTAATGTGATTATTCTATCAACTTCCTATATATAGCAATAGTATGTAAGTAAAGCAATTTTATTTTGTTTCAAATACATATAATATTTTATTTCACTTAGATGAAATAACATTTCACTTAGATGTTGCAATCACAGTCTAACTTTTTCTTTAAAATAATACTGTATTCGAAGAACTTTCATTTGTATGTTGCGCAGTTTTCGCAGAAAAAGCGCTTAAAATGCTTTGGTTTCCGGGGCGCCGCCCCGGACCCCGCTGTGGGAGCTTACAGCGCTCCCCCAGACCCCCTAACTGTGAGGGCTTCACCTACGTTCCACTTTTTTCATTTACAAATTAAGCACTGCTGAAGCCACTCAAATTTTACGTCAGTCGCTCAGTGTGCCTTTTCCCATCATAATAAAAGGAGGCGAGTGCTTGATTTATGGATCTGTCGTGACATTTGTTTCACTCTGCCAATAGTGTTACTATAATATATATATATATATATATATATATATATATATATATATATATATATATATATATATATATATACATATATATATATATATTGTTCATTTTAGATAATGGCACAGTGTTATAGAAATAAAGGAATTGAGATTGAAGAAGCTCCGCGTCTTCTTCAGGAAGAACTTGCCTCAGATGATTCAATGGATGAAGAAGACGATGCCGTCGATCAACTGCAGGAAGCAATACGTCCTATCGAAGAAATGAATGATTGTGATGAGACGGAGGAAGATGAGCCTTTAGTTCTTCAAAATGAGGCTCCATTCAGTAGCACGAACAACACTTTACCTTCTCGTGCGGGTGTCTTATGGACAAAAATTACAGGTGAAAGAGAGAGAGGCAGAACTCCTGCTGAAAATGTATTCAAGCAGAAAAGTGGTTGTACACCATATGCATACCAAGGTATTGAAGAAAATAGACCTCTTAGTGCATTTCGACTGCTTATTGATGAACCTATGTTACGATCAATTCCAAACTACACTGAAATTTATGGGAAACTAAACAACCCAAGTTTCAGCATTCTTCTTGAAGATTTGGAAAAGTTTTTAGGCCTCCAAATTGTTCGTGGTGTTTTAGTTGCAAAGAACACACCCGTGATACAATTATGGAATCAAGACTGGGGTCCACCTATATTTCATAAAACAATGAGTAGGAATAAGTTTGAATTGATCTTGAAGCACATGAGATTTGACAGTATTGCCAGCCGCAGAGAAAAAACAGGCAGATAAATTTTGTCTAATTTCTGAAATTTGGAACTCTTTCATAATGAACTGCCAAAAGTGCTATGTACCAAACTTTGATCTTACTATTGATGAACAACTCTTTCCATGCAAATCTCTATATCCATTCATTCAGTACATGGCATCAAAGCCAGATAAATTTGGAGTAAAATTTTGGCTTCTTGTGGACGCAAAGTCGAAATACCTTTGCAATGGAAAACCATATTTGGGTAAAGATCCTACTCGTAATGCTGCTGCACATGATCTTCCAGTTGATGTTTGTTTATCATTCATGAAGCCATACTTGAAGAAAGGTTATCATGTAACCACGGATAACCTTTTTACCAGTTTACAATTGGCTGAGAAATTCAAAGCTGAAAAAACAACTCTTCTTGGTATTATCAGAAGACAGAGACGGGAAGTTCCTGATGGAGAAGCTATAATGAAAGGAAAGCCACTTTATTCATCTGCGATATATAAATTACCATCGGACTGCACTCTGACCATTTATAAAGGTAAGAAATCCAAAAATGTTTATCTTCTTAGTTCAATGCACAAATCCGTTGAAATAGACGAATCTCACCGCAAAAAGCTACCAGAGACAGTGCAGTACTATAATTCAAGCAAAGTAGGTGTAGATATTCTTGACCAAATGGCCCGGTACCACACCAGCAAAACTGGATCTAGGCGATGGCCAATGGCGATTTCGTTCAATATTCTTGACTTGGCTTGCATAAATGCATGGATTGTATACCATGAAGTTACTGGATCCAGAGTCTCACGCCGACAGTTTCTGCTTGATCTAACAACTGAAATGTGCAAGACAAAGGCAGCCGTAGGTTATGATGAAATGGAGCTTGTCGAACCAGAGCAAGTTGCTCAGAGCCCAGCGCCTAAACGCCGTCAATGTCAAGTGGAATCCTGCAGAAACAAATCCATGTACAAATGCAGAGCATGCGGCAAGGTATGCTATGGCACTCATTCAGGACATAAAGAAAAAGTAACAGTTGTAAGGTGCAATGTTTCAAATAAATGTTATGTTCTTAAAATATTTCAAATAAATGTTCTGTTTGTGAAATGTTTCAAATCAGCTATGTTCTAAATAAATGTTTTGTTTGTAAAAATTTTCAAATAAATGTTCTCTTTGTAAAATGTTTCAAATAAAGCTATGATTTTAATAAAAATAAAAAATAAAAAAATTAATATAAATAATAAAAATAAATAAATAAAAATAAATAAAAAATAATAAGTAAAAACAATCCTGCTTAGCGGTCAAGGTCTTTCTAGGTAAACAGAATTCATGGTACTTCTAGTGTTAACTTTATAATTAAATAAATGAGTAACACACTCATTTCAAACATTTTGTACGTCAGAAACAACTACAAAAATATCCGACAGGAACTTTTGGGGAATCAAAAACTTAATTTAAAACCATGTAATTGAAGTCTTTCCAACGCTAGCAAGCTTAAAATAAACATAAGGAACGAGATTTTGCTTGCCATGTTGATGGTCATATATACTGTGTGTGTATATATATGGACGACAGTCGGGTAAATATATTATGAATGTAAAAACTTTTATACAAAACATATAATTCATTTCTAAACTTCAAGAACTTTTTCCACAACGTAGAGATTTATTTTATTTTTATATCTGTCCTATTTTACTTATTATTTTTGGTAAACAAAATTTTCAACTTTTTCAGTGTTTATGATTAGAATATGAAACTTGAAAAGTTAAATATAAAAATGCCAGTGGTAAATCAAGTTTATTTATCTAAGTCTGTCTGTCTGTGGCTCTGTCTGGCTGGATGAAAGCCGCTCATGCCCTGTTTCCGCTGAAAGGAACTCTTGTATTTAGGGCTGAAGAGTGCTATTCTAAACGATAATTTTGATCTTCACTTGCTTCAGACGGTTGGAAAGGGTCGCGAACACTTTATTTTTTACATATCCTCACACCAAGAAGCCAAAAGGTGTCAAATCCGGACGACGAGCTGGCCAAAAGATATCACAGCCGTGCACGACTGCTCACCCATCCTAAATATGTCCTAGACTAAGCTACTCGCCTAATCTACCCTGTATATTAAATTAGTAATGTGACTAGTGTGATTAAAGATCATATATCTGAATTTTGTACTATATGAATTTTATGCTAATATATTCGGAAATCATTAAGTTGTTTAAGTTTATTATACAAGATGAATTTCAAAATTGAGCACGTGCGGATAGTAAACATAATCCGAAAAAGTGTTTTGACTACGTCAATAATCGTAAGCCGATAAAAAATAACATAGGCCCTCTAGTGGACGATGACGGGGCTTTGGCTTCCGACGCTCAGGCGATAGCGGGTATTTTTAACAACGTTTTTGCGACAGTTTTTACCGTAGAAGACGTAAATAATGTCCCCGACGTGGACAATATCGTTCCATTTAGTAGCGAGACTATTTTGAATGAAATAACTGTTTACAAGGTTGAGATTGCGCATTATATCGATAAGCTAAAAGTTAGCAAGGTTCCAGGCCCTGACGCGCTTTATCATAGACATTTGAAAGATGTTATCTTAGGCCCATTAACAAAAATTCCTAATAAGTCCTTGGAAGCGGGGATTATTCCTGAAGACTTAAAATTAGCTAACGTTACGCCCATTTTTAAAAAAGCGCCCGCACAGTAGCTAGCAACTATAGACGACGCGCCACCAAACTATGATAATTCCGTCACTACGCAACAAGTCTTACGAAGATAGGATTAAAGAGTTAGGCTTGCATTCACTCGAAACTAGGAGATTAAGGGGGGAGCTTATTGAAGTTTTCAAAATTGTTAATAAAATCGATAACGTAAATTTGGACAAATTGTTCATTTTCGATAATAGCAATACTTGTAATAACGGATTTAAATTACGTGGTAGACGTTTCATTACTAACATTGCTAAAACGTTTTTTACGTTTAAAGTATCATAATTGATAAATGGAATAATCTTCCCGCGTCCGTCGTGAACTCTACCAGCGTTAATATGTTTAAAAACCGTTTAGATAGGCATTTTAAAAATATTAACATCGTTTAAAATAAAACAAATAGCGGTAAATATTCGGTAGAACACTTCCACCCAAACTAGTGATGAAAATAGGCTTTTCTAGTGTATTTCATGCTGTTACAATTGAATCTGACCATCATTTTTGGCGCAAATGTACCGTTATGGAGATAGCCCCTCCCCAGGGCTTTCAAGTGGGAAATTGTGGGTTAAAAAGGCCACAATCAATTGAAACAGCATGAAATACACCAGAAAAACCTATTTTCGTCAGTAATATTCACGGCAAAAGTAACAAACTAACCTGGTACTACTCATCATTCCAGTTCCCGATAATGACCCAACCTTACCTTTCCGGGTATAATCGCTTGACAATTGGTTAGGTTGTGATATTTTCGTTAGTTTTAACAAAAATATCACGACTTAACCTAACCAATCGTCAAGAGCGTACAGTTAGAACCAGTCGTGATATTTTTGTTAAAACTAACGAAAATAACAACTTAACCTAACCAATTGTCAAGGGCATACAGTTGACCTAACTGGGCATGGGTACCCCATAATGAATTCGGGACCCGGAAAGGTAAGTAGTACCCCTAACCTAACCTAGGCCTAGATGACGTCCAACTCGGACTGGGAGCACCCACCACGGACAGCCATTCTAAAGCGACTGTTCAATTCAAATTTATGCTGTTTTACCCTAATATCTAGCGTTTTACCCGTTTGGGCCATATATACTAAGTCACATTGTGTACATCCAATTGAATACACACAACTAACCAGATTATCCGGGCTATTCTTTATTACGTGTGATTTTACAGTATTATTATACTTAAAGACTACAGTGATACCACTTGCTTTTAGTAAAGTCGGAAGATATTGAAAATTTACATGGTAAGGTAGGCCAAATGGGTAATATAGGTCCCGGGTAATATAGGCCAAACGGGTAAAACGTTAGATATTAGGGTAAAACAGCATAAATATGCGTGTAGAACAGCAAATAATTCTAATGTATTGTTTAACCATATATATAGATGTAATCATAGTATTAAGTGGGATAGTTCTAAAGCTCTCGTTAAAAAAAACAGATATAATCGAAAGGAATATTCTAGAATGTGCATTTATCCATTTTAAAAATAATTTCAATAACAGTGCGGGAATGTATAAAATTTACAATATCCTGTTAAAATACCTTTTGCCTGTAATCAACTCTTGTTAATCTTGTGTTAATCTTTTTGTTTTTCTGGCCCGTTGTATATATTTTTGGTCATCTTGCCTCCACCTTTCATTCCCCGACGAGGTGTACTTCTGAATACACGAAAGGCCTTGGAATCATTTTTATTTTCCTTGTGGGTTTGCATCATTCATTCATTTCACGCGTCTAATTGTGAAATTCATCCCATATTTTTTTTTAATGAAATTATTGGTACTCCTGTTCTGTCACCAACTCCTTTCCTTTTATTTATCAATGATCTATTAAGTCGAACTTCCTGTTCTATCCACTCCTATGCCGATGATTCCACTCTCCACTTCTCCACCCACTTTACAAAGCGTCCCTATCAACAGTCACTCCATGATTCGCGTGGGAGGGCTCTGATGCACCTGACCTCTGATCTTTCTATACTCTCTGATTGGAGCAGAGAAAACCTTATGGCTTTCAATGCTTCAAAAACTCTGTTCTTTCATCTGTCTACTTGTCACAATTTTCCACACGACTATCTCCTTACCTTCAACAATATACAACTCAATCCTTCCTCTTCTCTTAACTGGAAAGATCACATATACTCTCTTTCTAAAACAGATTCTAAGAGGTTAGTATGTTGTACCAGCTCCGCAGTTTCTTCACCCAAACCCATTTGCTGTCTCTGTACAGGGGTCTTGTCCGCCCCTGTATGGTGTACGCTTATCATGTGTCGGGTGGCTCAACCCACACAGCCCTACCTGACCGATGAAATCAAAGGCTTTTCGTCTCATCGATTCCCCGCCTCTTACTGACTGTCTTCAATCCCTCCCTCTTCGCCGCAATGCTGCCTCACTCTCTTTTTACTATCGCTATTGTAACGGACACTGCTCTTCTGAGTTCTCTTCTCTAATTGCATGCTCCTTCTCTAAAGAGAACACTCAATACTAGACTTTAGACACATTCTCATTCCTTTTCTGTTCAACCAGTAAACTCTGGAACAATCTTCTTTAATCCATCTTTCCCCCTGTGTATGACCTCCAATCTTTCAAACCGCAGTATACAGGACTCTCGAAAACCTTGGATCTTGATTTTCTCTTTTCTTCCTCTATGGGCGTGGGGGCGTTTTAGCGGGCGTTCGCCCTTGGCCCTTCATTCCTGCATAAAAAAAAATAATGAAAAATTATCATGGTGCGGTATTCTACCATTTAAAAATAATGACAAATCGAATAACTAAATCATATTCACAGTAACTGTATGTAATTTATGAAGACGTCGTCTTATAATTACTATATATATATATATATATATATATATAAATCGCGTCTTTTGAAATAACATTTTCAAAATTATTCATATCCAATTTTTAACATTTTGTAGCATCATCTCTAACCTTAATTACTTCAAGTAAACGATGTCTGTACGACTTCATGAGCCTCTGGCACTGGTCCGTGAGAATTTTTGCCACTTTTCTATGGACACCTTTTTCCAGGTGGTAGGGATTGTCCAGGTGAACCTTAGCAAAGTTTTGTCTGTCGACTTGGTTTCTTCGACAACAGTGGCTTTCACCGTGCTACCCACCCATGAAGCACTAACGAGCTAAGGAATATTTGTATTGTGAAACGATGAACGTGTGTGTTAGCGCTTGAAGGTCTTTAGATTTCACTCTTGGATTACTGCTAACTTCATGAACGAGTCTCCTAATCACCCTGAGTGAGATCTTCGGTGGTCGGCCACTTGCTGGTAAGGTTGTTGTTGTCTTTGTCCCTCCATTTGTAAATAATATGACTGACATTTGGCACATGGATTCCATATTTCGCCGATATCTTCTTGTACCCGCTCCCGAGATGTATCAGCACTAACAGTGTCCCTTCGTAGGTCATTCGAGAGCTCCTTCAATCTAGGCATGATACCCGATGCTCTTTATGTTAGCTGCACCAAAATGATGCTTGAAATGCAAAGGAAACTAATTACAGAGGTGATAATCACATTAAAATAATATCACTATCTTCATGCTGGGGAATTCCACGACAGATCAACCAACAAAAATGAAAATTAACGCCATCACCTCTTCGATTTTGCTGTAATTTGCTCCAGTGGTTGGTTTTGGGTAAAGAACAAGAATTTTCAAATATTAGCTCAATCCGACCAATAGGTCATGAGTTATGGCCAAGGTCATTTTGAGGTCATCGGTTGACCTCGCTATATTCAAATCTCCATAGTTGCCTCCTATTCGTCCTGGACCTATATACGTATATATATATTTGGAATTGATTGAAGACGTCAATTCTTTAGATACATGTTTTGATACATGTTTTCAGCTGTCAAAATTTTATTTCCCATAGGTCTTTGTAGACTTGCTTTAGCAGTTGCTCTCTTTACAGTGCCTCCAATTCCATCACATGCATTTTCGCCATGTGATGTAGCAAAGAAATTCCACTTAACATCAACTCCAAAATCATCTCTGTGAGAGCAAAGATTTAAAAAATTAAATTTGTTTTTATACTGAGCTGCACATCCATCAGAAAAATAATGAATTTTTGTTAGATATTGGTGTTTTGTACAAAGAGTAGGTATCAGCTCTTTGAGGAAAGAATACACAGTGACAGTATTGTGTTTTAGGGAATCCGAAATAAAGCAATAACTCTCATGGTGAAGATTTCCAGGCTGTTTGCAATAGAAAACAAATGGGTGTACTGTGTACTGTGAATTTTCCCAGTGGAAAACTTGAGCAGCATTTGAACAATAAACGATTAATTCTCTACAAAATCCCACACCAAACAACATTCATCTATTGGTAAACTATTCTTAAGATTTTTGAAATACTCTGCTTGACATTTATTAATGAAATGATGCCTTGTTAAGACCAGCAATCCTATTACTCAGTGAATCTACAAAATCATTGGTGTTTTCAACTGTTTCTGTGATAGTGCAACGGTCTACTGTGACCCACTGTTTATAACGAATCTCTGAGTCAGGCCAATGCTCTCTTACATCTTAACCTTCTAGGAAAGCCTTCACACCCTGCTGCCGTGGACAATCTTGACATATACGTATGCATCATACATGCCTCATTGCTGGTATCACACACTCAAAGCCCCAAAAGTTTCTTGTAGTCCAACCCCTTCACTACCAAAGCCCCTAGCTGCAATTTATGATTTTGATGATATGTACATACACAAACTGAATGCGTACCACAACTACCAGCGAGGACACACCCAGAGGACGCAGACTTGCAAAACTGATAAGCCCAATTTTCACTTTTCTCTTCCTAATGACTTTGCAATCTTTAATTCCTGGACATTGGCGATTACATTCATCAGACTCAGAAATTTTTCACAATCTCCTTTGTCTCATTTGAAATTACTTTACCCTTACTCATTGATGATATTTCAGGAAGTATTCCATGATGCTTCTTAAGATGGCGGCTTTTCTTTACCATGTGGGTAGAGGTTTCAAAGAATGTTGAAGTTCTCTCTATTGTGAATGGTGACAGTGTCAGAATTTGCAGTTTTAGCGTATAGTTGTTTGTTATATTGTATTTATCCTTGAGCTCCCTCATGAGACATTCATACCTGAAAAAGCACACCAAAGAATCAAGAAAATATAATATGATTGTATTATATATACATAGTTGAGATGGAACCCATTAATAAAATTGGATGTCTGTATACCTATGGTACCTATATATTCTGAGATACCTATTGAATTAATATATTATAGGTACCAGTACTACTGTTTTAAATTTTTGGATGACAATTGAATAATATAAAGGAATGTTTTGAGTGAGAATAAGTGACACTAAATACTGATCTAAACAAATATAGTAGGTACCACTTCTGTAGAGCATGATGTTCCTCTTCACAATGGTGCTGTTTCTTTGATGTGCCGGCTTCTGGTAGTTGAATACCATATGCAGACTCTAAACTTCTCTTGATTTTGTCTGTTGTCTTGTTCAGTTTTGAAGTTTCTTTTCTTTGTTTTTGAGATGTCAGTCCAGCTAAATAAAAATACAGGTTACTATGGACATTACCTATACACAATTACAAACTGTACATATACATATATTACATAATGTTGAATTGTTTTTAAAGATATTTATATATATATATATAAATATTATATATATATATATATATATATATATATATATATATATATATATATATATATCTATATTAAATATATTGTTTTTAAAGATATTTAATATATATATATATATATATATATATATATATATATTAAATATCTTTAAAAACAATTCAACATTATATAATATATGTACTGTATATGTACATTTGTAATGACATCTCAAAAACAAAGAAAAGGAACTTCAAAACTGAACAAGACAACAGACAAAATCAAAAGAAGTTTAGAGTCTGCATATGGCATTCAACTACCAGAAGCTGGCACATCAAAGAAACAGCACCATTGTGAAGAGGAACATCATGCTCTACAGAAGTGAGTACCTACTGTATTTGTTTAGATCAGTATTTAGTGTCACTTATTCTCACTCAAAACATTCCTTTATATTGTTCAATTGTCATCCAAAAATTTAAAACAGTAGTACCGGTACCTATAATATATTAATTCAATAGGTATCTCAGAATATATAGCTACCTAGGTACCGTAGGTATACAGACATCCAACATGTAGTCGTCTTATATATATATAAAGACGGCTACATGTATATATCTACCTATATCTTATCTGTTTAAGGTTGCACTTGCATGTTTTTATTGGACTTTCATCCAAGTAAGGGAGTATAGTGTCTTGAAGTACATCCCTATACATAGTAACAGATATATTATCATGCTTGATGCCAGCAATTTCTTTTGGATTAGAGATGTTTGCGGTTGAAGAGTCACTAGAATTCTCACTGGTTTCTGCAGACATATCTTGTTTTCTATTTCTTGAAGAACAGCTGGTGTCTTTGATATTAATTTGAAACAACTGGAGCAGAGCATTTGATTTTCATTCAATATTCCATGGCTTTATAAATTAAAGCAGCATTAACATACTTAGTCAAGTGAAAATTCTTTTCTTGTGGTTTTTCACGGAATCACAACAAAATTTCATATTCTGAGGCATTTTCAATTTAAGTTATATCTGCAAAAGAAGAAGACGCAAATTAATAAGTACAGACATTGGAAGCATGTTGTAATATATGTACAATCTGTATTATTCATGTATCTTGTCTACAAAGTTACCGTACATATATAAACAGGCCAATGTTATTTGTTATTCTTATATATCATTAAACTATATATTACTATAAGACTAAATCCTAATACACAGGTAGCATGTAGCTATTCAAGCAGTCTCAAACTGAATTCTTTATTTAACCAAAAAAGCTATAGGATTCAGGTCAAGAATTGTGGGACAATTTCAGTAGATGTTGATTGGAAAACAAGAAAGTTGGCATACTCAAATTGAGTTTTATCATTTAAAATGGTGCATACACAAACTTTTCTAAGCTTATAATAATAGAGCAATGATGGGGCAACATTTTTGATATTTGCAACTTTTCTGAAATTCAGTATCCAAGAAGTCAAAATGTGATCTTTATAAATCATTTCAATGTAATTTTTTTTTTTCAACCTACATCAAAATAGATGGTATTTTCGGAATCTACAGATCATGATGATTCAAAAAAAATATAATATATAAATATATTATATATAAACATATATAGGTCCAGGACGAATAGGAGGCCAGCTATGGTGATTTCAATATAGTGAGGTGAACCGATGACCTCAAAATGACCTTGGCTATAACTCAAGACCTATTGGTCGGATTGAGCTAATATTTGAAAATTCTTGTTCTTTATTCAAAGCCAACCCCTGAACCAAATTTCAGCAAAATTGAAGAGGTGATGGTGTTCATCACTGGTTGCTCTGTCATGGAATCCCCCTACTAGGAGTACCACCTTATTGGAATGAAATATGTACGATACGCAAAACACCTTCGTTCAACAAATGCATGACGATACATAAATGGTTCACTTACTTTCGTGCGGCCTCCTTTTCACAACTGAGCCACTAAGGTTTCTGTGTGCGATTTTAGATACGTAAACTATTTTTGAACGGAAGAATAACGTTGCCAGATATGCAAAAGATTTGTCATATGTAAGTACAAAACATATTCTCCAGCACCAGTCATACAAATAGATTGCAGTGGATAGGTTCACTTACTTTTTCGAGCAACTGTAACTATAAGACGAATTTATCTTCATAAATTTTATACAGTTGCTATGTACAGTAGGGTGGATCGATTTTACATTCTTTTCGATTTCCATATTCTAATAGAGACAAAAACTTGCGCATGCATGAGAAAATAGCCTCTGCAAAATCTTAGCTTAATAGGTAATCATCTTCTGCCCCCGGCAGAGCGATGAAAGTCATATTTTAGTAGTCAAAAACGTATTTTTAAACCCTAGCCTAGAGTCATAAAATTTTGCGTGTGTGTTATTTCATACCTAAGCAACGATATAAATGCTATGGGAAATATATAAATGCATTATTTAAGACAAAGAGCCGATCTGAAAATATGTATATTATACATATTTTCAGATCGGCTCTTTGTCTTAAATAATGCATTTATATATTTCCCATAGCATTTATATCGTTGCTTAGGCATGAAATAACACACACGCAAAATTTTATGACTCTAGGCTAGGGTTTAAAAATACGTTTTTGACTACTAAAATATGATTTTCATCGCTCTGCCGGGGGCAGAAGATGATTACCTATTAAGCTAAGATTTTGCAGAGGCTATTTTCTCATGCATGCGCAAGTTTTTGTCTCTATTAGAATATGGAAATCGAAAACAATGTAAAATCGATCCACCCTAATGTACAGTATATGATTCAGTTGTTCTATTTTTATTATTGTTAAATGGCAGGAAACAGTGGTTGCTTTTCCTACTCCACCACAATAATTTTTAATTTTTATTTTTACTTCTCCGTTTATTGCATATATATATATATATATATATATATATATATATATATATATATATATATATATGTATGTGTGTAGATATGTATGTATATATATATATATATATATATATATATATATATGTTTGTGTGTATGTTATTTATTAATTTTTTTTTTTTTTCTTTCTGTAACCTATATATAGGCCGTAACCTTTTATGTACTTCAGTGTTCCTGAGGATGTCATTAGACGAAAGCGCTTGAGCACCTTTTTGTGTTTCCTTCCTTCGTGGTTTTATTCATCATATATATATATATGTAGTTATTACAAAAAAGTTTAAAAAATATATGCTGTTGTCCAAATAAAACCGTGTTTTGAAAAAGTCGAAGATCATGGACCAACTCGTAATTTAGTCAAAGAAACCATTTAGAGTAACATATTTATTCCTTTCATGTTCAGCCAAGGGTGATTTGGCAAACGTATTCAAATGTAGCAAAATCAATATATTTTTACATTTATGATGCACTTCTGACTTTGTATTTCGAGTAAAATGTAAAGAAAATTTGGCAAAGTTCAAATATTTTTAAATCAACTACAGAACCTCAACAACATTCAGTCAAGCATTTATCCCGTACCTTTTCCATTGTGTATGTGTGGCGGAGGGGCGCGCTTCTTAACGAAATAAGAAGAAAAAAGAGAGCCAACTTCAACCAACTTTGGAAGATGGAATAGTCACCAGTCATAGAAGAAACTATTCAATTTTGGTCATTGCGGACTGCAGAGGCGAAAACAAGGAGACATATTAGTCGTGACTTTCCTCAAAGATGTCACAAAGGAAACGGTGTTTTTACTTTTTTTAAGTCAAAATACATTTCAAAGAAAAGTACAGTATGTGCTATAATTTGTAAGTAATTTTTTTACTTATTTTTAATATTCTAAATGAATATTTCTGCTGTTTGGTTCTTTATAATTTCGCATTTATACTACTACAGAATAGGAAATTTGTTTCCTATTTCAGAAAGTCGAAAATAATATGACGCAGTTCCAAAAAGTATTTTAATGCTGTTTACATCCTGTTGGTGGTTCACGACCGAGGAACGAGAAAGAAACAAAAGAATGCAAAATTAAAGTGCACGGAACAAACTAAAATATCAGAATGAGCAACGAAATGCACTTAAAAAAAGTAATACGCATATTCCCTAATTTTAACACTATTTTCCACAGTATAGTATTGAAAAGCATTTAGTGGTGCTCCTCAGGGTTCTGTCATGCACGCTCTTCCTTTCATTTATCAACAATCTATTAAGTCGCACTTCCTGTCCGATCCACTCCTTTGCTGACGATTTCACCCTTTACTTCTCCACCTGCTTCACAAAGCATCCCTATCAACAGTCACTTCATAATTTGCGTAGGCCGGCGATGATGCAGCTAACCTCTGATCTTTCTATCTCTGATTAGGGCAGCGAAAGCCTTGTGGCTTTCAGTGTCTCAAAAACTCAGTTTCTTCATCTGTCTTGACACAATCTTCCACACGACTATCCTCTTATCTTCAACAACACACAACTCAGTCCTTCCTCTTCTCTTAACATCCTTGGCGTTTCCTTTTCTGGTGATCTTTCCTGGAAAGATCATATTCAGTATGTACCCTTTCTGAAGCAGCTTCTACAACTCCGCAGTTTCTTCGCTCCTATTCAGTTGCTGTCTCTGTACAGGGGTCTTGTCCGCCCCTGTATGGTGTACGATTCTCATGTTTGGGATGGCTCAACTCACAGCTCAATTTCACCGGACGAAATTAAAGGCTTTTCGTCTCATCAATTCCTCGCCTCCTACCGACTGTCCTTAATCCCACTCTCTTCGCCGCAGTGTTGCTTTACTCTATCTTTACTATCGCTATTATAACGGGCACTGCTCTTCTGAACTCTCTAACTGCATGTCTCCTCCTTTAAGGAGAGCACTCAGCACCAGACTTTCAACGCATTCCGATTCCTTTTCTGTCCAGCTCTCTAACGGAAGGGCTAATCGGTATTTTCAATCCTTCATCTACTCAACCAGTCAACTCTGGAACAATCTTCCATGATCTATCTTTCCCCCTGTCTATCACAGTGTCTCCAGGCATTTCGAAAATCTTGGATCTTAATTTTGGTTCTATTCTTCCTCAATGGAGGAGGGGCGTTTTGGCGGGCATACGCCTATGCTCCTCCTTCCTGCATAAAAAAATACAATTTGAACCTTATATTCCTTTAAACACAAATGCAAATTATCTGGCAAAGTATATGCATAAAATGCGATACAGACATTATTCTATTTGTACCTTGTTTGTCTCCAAAGGTGTGATAATAATGAAGGTCTTATTAGGCTTAAAATGCATCGTACGTTTAGCGACAAAAGCATAATTTCATTTTATATATAGACACTGAAACGTAGATGTGTTACATTTCGAAACGTTTCGTACCTAACATTTGAACGAAGCTTTCGTTGTAATGAAATGATTAATACGTTATGTAAATCCTTAATGCATATAATTTGAAGCCTATTCAAAATTATGACCAAAAGCATACGGTGAAACTAAAAGGAAATACAAAGATTATACTTTAAAATCATTTCTGTAAATTATTCGTCATTTATTTGGCAAATTAATTAAGAGATGCTATCTATCTATCTATCTATCTCTATATCTCTCTCTCTCTCTATCTCTCTCTCTCTCTCACTCTCACTTTTTTTTTCCTCCCTAGGCAAACTCTTTTCCAGAAACTGAACACGAGAAGTATTACCCAATTTGACACTTTCCCATCGGAGGCGGCAGGTTCGCTGACACTCTGACATACATTTTGAAGAAAAACACACTTAACCCGTATAAGTATTGCTCGTAAAAGGACTTTATATTCTGGAGCTAATTTTAATATTTTTTCTATTTTTCTAATTTTCTAAAACAGGTTTATAAAATAAAGGGCGGAACTTGAGTGAAATATTTTCCTTATTCCATCGACTTCAGCTATAAAATTATGCACGATTAATTAAAAAAAAAATGTTTCTTACTAATTTTCAATCGTTAATCTCACTAATGGTCAAACTTATGATTTGATGAATGTATTATTTCCTTTTCTTTTGAAATATGCAAACTTATTGACCGAACGAAAATTTACGGAACAATTTTTTTAACTTTTAATTTTAGTCTGTGTATATATATATATATATATATATATATATATATATATATATATATATATATATATATATATGTAAAGGGTGATCCAGAGAAATGGGACCCAAAAGAAACCCCTGTAACTCTTAAAGTATAAGTCTTTTATAAAATCATACGCATCATTCGAAAGAGGATAGTTACAAGTTTGTACAGGATTGTATAGGTTTTGACAATACAAGACAGATAAGATACAAAACAAAATAAAAGTGTTAGTTAAAACTAACCCTTCAAGATGACTGCATGGACTGTGGAACAGCTGCGTTTCATAACTGAGCAATATTATGAGCATGGAAGAAGTGTAGTTTCAGCTGTTAGAAGGTGATTTTGACATCTGAAAATTTGCCTTGAAAGATCTTTGAGCTGAAACTACACTTCTTCCATGCTCATAATATTGCTCAGTTATGAAACGCAGCTGTTCCACAGTCCATGCAGTCATCTTGAAGGGTTAGTTCTAACACTTTTATCTTGTCTTGTATCTTATCTTGTCTTGTATTGTCAAAACCTATACAATCCTGTACAAACTTGTAACTATCCTCTTTCGAATGATGCGTATGATTTTATAAAAGGACTTATATTTTAAGAGTTACAGGGGTTTCTTTTGGGTCCCATTTCTCTGGATCACCCTTTATATATATATTTTTTTTCCTTTCAAAGTTATTTTTCCAAATAGGAATAAAAGTTGTTTTTGTATAATCTTCGGATTCCTTTATTTCGTTCTTTGTCTCGAATCGGCCAGGCATGAAGAAAGACTTTATGTTTCACCATTTCGAAATGTCAAGTAAAAGCAAAATAGTTTGGTAAAACTAAATTTCCTTAAATTCATGTAGTCTCTACTGACTTAAGAATCAATATTTCCTTGAAGAAAGTGAGAAAAAGAGTAAGTTTTACCCTTTAATATATGCGTCTGGGATTATTCTCTCACTTTTTTTTCTCTCTTCGTTAGGATTTGAATTCGTTTGCTTTGGGTCTCTGCATATGTCAGCAGAACGCGATAGTTTAAAAGAATCAAGATTAGAGATTATTGTTGACGTAGTTTTGGGTTATTTTTAGTGCTTTGTTTTATGAAATAAATTATTCTTAATTAGGGGAAAGGATATTTTCTCTCTCTTTTGATAATGCTTAGGGTTGTTTAACGGCAATGGTTATGTGACGGAGGGGAAATACAGCTTTACGAGAGATCCGAAACGCCGGTTGTTATATCATATGAACGCGAAAGAAGGTCACTCACCTAAAGTCTTTCAACCTTATTGGTTTAACTGGAAGCTGTGTTTGACGTGAACACTGAACAAGCCGTACTCCTGTCCTGTCATTATATCGTCCAATGTATATAAGATAATTTCTACTCCAATGATTTCATTCATGAGAAAAATTCCAACAAAATTATCTTTACGCAATTTTGTATAATACAATTCTATATCTGGTTAAACTGTTAGTACCAGTTGCATTTACATCAAAACTCCTGGAAATGATTAAAATATTCATTTACCTCTAACGGAGCAAAGAATGGAATTAATTAACTTTAATATTCATTTTCCCAGAGATAAAATTGTTTACATAACATTCAGATTTTTTAAAAAATTAATTATTGCTAATTACGACATTCTTTCGTAACATCACAATTTTCCATTAAATTCTTAACATCGAAGAGATTTAATTATTTCCATATGGTAGTACGATAATTTTTTTTTAATTAAACGTATTATACAAATTAAACACGTTTGATCCACCTATAATTTCATTAAGTTAAAAATACTTAAATTATCTGTTGCTACTAGAAAAATATCCCCCCTGCAAGTTCTTTTAATCTATCATGATTTAACCAACTACTATATCTATACTGTAAACAACAGACAAAAGCACCATAGAACAATACATGTATATACAGTATATCTCTTTGGCCCAATTCTTTTTGCAAATTTTTTTTCAGAAAACGTTATTTTTATCCGTAGAAATTAAATGAACGTATTTGAATCACATTCTTCATCTCTATTACATCTCGTTCCGATTAATTGGAACACATTTCAGGACTATTCTACTAAATAACATCCGTAATACTATTTGTATAAATCCTCAGATTCAGAATTTTATGGCAGAAACGCTAGGTTCCATATTCACTACTTTATATGGAAAATGACGTAGTAAGAGGAAATGAATAGCAATAATAGAGGGATTTTTATTCAACAAAATGTTATAACGTAGATGTATACTATTTGCAACGAATCAACCTTTTTTTCTGTTTTTATCCTTATCATTGAACTTAAAATAAATTGCATAAAATCAAAAGAATGGAATATTTTTTAAATTGAAAACCAAACCAATATTTATGAATAATTATATCTTTATCACCAAACTTAATATAAATTGCATGAAATCAAAAGAATGGAATATGTTAAAATTGAAAACAAAACCAATATTTATGAATAATAATTATTAAATGTTTTGCTTTAATTAAGGTCGTTGATTGCATCGTAAGCTTCATCTGTGTATATACGGAAAATGACATATTGAAGGTCGTTAAAACCGAAATTGAATGTTCAGATTCAAAGCGTTTCGTTATACAATTTAGGAAATAAATTCTCCTAGAAATATAGAATTTCTAAAAAGGATAAAAAATTACTAATTATCAACGATTAAGTTTTACTTTTGAAATTTTATTAGTCACCAAAAAAGAGTAAAATATCCAAATAAAAACAGAATATCACCAACGAGTATTTTTTTTATACTGTTTAGAAATTTTATGTTTATAGGCGAACTTTTTATGGTACATCCGTGCAAGAAATACTTTATCAATGATTTTCTTCTACTGTATTTAGGGAACTAATCAGAGGGACAATCAAGAGGGCCAAAACTGGTACATTGCTCAGGCAATTGCGTCCTCAGTGTCTTCGCTTTGCTTATTATGCTCTAAATGCAACAGTATTCTTAACGTATGGCCAGCCTTTATAGAGTAAATTGCCCCTTATCCTTTATATATAGAGTTGATGTAGCAACTACAGGTTTTCTTCTTATTTTGTATGCAGGAGACCTGTTGTTTATAACAAAAGGAGTAAAATATTTCCTATATAGTACATCTTCCTGGATTTACTCCCTCATATAGTTAGAAATATGTGTCTTCACGTAAACTAAAGAGGGATTGTAATGTTATATAAAAGTCGTGTTCAAAAGTTTAGGATTATGAAGAGAGCTGTGTTTAGCTTCTTCATCAAAAGTTTCGAGAACGCGCTGAATAGTAAAAAAGTTGGGTTGTTTGCATTCAATCTGTATCTAATATAAGATTAAGATGTGACTTATATCGCTAAACTTCATATATATATATATATTATATGTATATATATATATATATATATATATATATATATATATATATATATATATATATATATATATATAAAATCAAAGCACGAGAGCCATGAAGGTGCAGAGAATATGACTCCTTAAAACTTCAATATAGCTTTACTTGGTCAAACTTCCATGTTCTTATGACCTCGACGTACACACACGACATTTGAGGGCAAAGGTTAAGGGCATTTTCAGCCAAACACAAGCAATAATTAAATAAAAAGAAAACCGAAACTTTGACCTTGCTTAGAAGTTAAGAAAAACTTTCAAAAACAAAAATCGTAAAAAGTTTACGCGGACCGCACTTTCAAAAAAAAAGAGAGGTTCATAAAATTTCTGAAAGAAATACAATTCCGGTTAAAATGTAAATAATAAATATATCAGATATAAACAGAAAGTTAATGGTTTTCGACCGGTAATTCTAATTTGTGGTCCACCTTCTCTCGCCTTGGAATCATGACGTGAATGCAGTTTGGTTTGAATTTCAAAAACCCATAAGCAAATTTGTTTTTGGCGAGAGTATTAAAAACCTTTAAATTAAACCCCGAACCCTCAAAATTGATGCATATGTCACGTAATTTTTATCCTTTTTCTATAATAAATGAGAAAATACACATTTAACCCTCTTCATATTTTTGTACTTTATATTATTATTATTAATCCATACGCAATATGGCACGTAAGAATATGGTACTTAAGAATATGGCATCTTGGGTCATATCAGTTTTGTAAATCTGACCTACAGTAACTCCTAAATATTTTTCATTCTTTCCAGTTTACAAGTTAAAGATGAACAAAACTTTCCCAATATTCATCACGGAATGACCTCATGATGGGCTTCAGAATTCTGATAATAATATTTGCATAAATTATTTACCTATAGTATCTATATTAAGAAGTTTTCACAGATACATTAATTTCAGCAAAAAATTTGAAGTTCAGTCATTGGAAAACGGGTTTTAAAGTTTGAGGCAATCTATCATAATAACTAAGAAGAGTAGAATATAAACGGCAATGTTTTTGTTTTGTATGTAAAGTTCACGTAGAGGTAGAGGTAGAGGTAGATAAGAGACGTTACAAGGAGTTACAAGAACAAGAGGAAGCCTCAAAGACCTTCCGGTCCACTCTGAGGTTCCTGTTATTAAAGAAGTTTATTTTTCTTTCAACTATTCTAGCAGTAGTAGAAAACTGGAGAAAAGTATAAAGCTCTCTTCCCACCCTCCGCTCCCTCCATGCCAGAGGCAGGTACGGAAAAAGGTTGAAGAAAATAACTTGACCCTGGAAAAGTAGCCAAGGTAATTTCACAAGAAAGTGGAGAATATATAAGACTAGCGGAGCGACCCGGCGTTGCCCGGGTGGAAGTTGAACGATATATATATGCCAGGTTAGGTTAAATGAATGCCCAGTTAGGTCAACTGAATGCCCGGTTAGGTTAATTGTACGCCCTTCACGATTGGTTAAGTCGTGATATTTTCATTAGTTTTAACGAAAATATCACGACTTAACCTAACCAAACGTCAAGGGCGTACAGTTGACCTCACCAAGCATTCAATTAATCTAACCGGGCATTCAATAATTAAAGGTGTAATAATTAAAGATGTTAATTCGCAATTCAACCCGTACAATATGAATCAGTGGCCAGACGGTATTATTGTTAAGGAGTTTATTCACTTTTCCAGGAGATTTGATAACAGGCAAAATAATAATAATAATAATAATAGGCGCCCTAACTGTAATGCCTGAAATTTGTACTGTGTATAATAATAATCTTACTAATAACAAATTTTCTATCAGTCATGGCGGATAACTTGCTGAAAATAGTCTCATATACGTAAGGTCAGTAAGGAATTCAATTGTAGATGTTCATAAAATTTGTGACAGTGCAGATTTGATACTCCTGCAAGAGCACTAGTTACCTAAGCTAGAGCTAAAATTCCTCTCTACCATCCATGATGACTTCATGTATTGTACCATGCGTCATTAGCAGTAGACTTGTCAGATGAATTAATGTATGGTAGGCCTTTTGGTGGTGTTGCTTTCTTAATAAGGAAAAATTTGTCAAAACATAAAATTTTAACAAACGATAATGTAAGGTTGTTAGGCACTGAATTACAAGTGAACAATGATTGCATATTAATTGTAAACTGCTATGTACCATACAACAACGGCAGTAATCTAGATGAATGCATTGATTTGATGTACAAAATTAAGTCATCGGATAACCCCAAATATTCTCATTGTATAATAATGGGGGACTTTAACACGCATTTGAACTCGGAATTCTTTGTAGAATTGGGTAACATGTGCGAGTCGGCCAAATTAAGGATAAGTGATGTGGATGTATTAGGGGTAACCAGTGGTAATTTTACATACGTTAGTGATATGAGTGGTACCACCAGGTGGATTGATCATTGTCTCACTAGTAATAATCTGAAGGATCGAATTGTTAGAGTTCATATTCTGCATGATTTCCTTCTTTCTGATCATAGACCGTTAGAACTATTAATTAATTTTACTAACTTATGCGCAACACGACATCATAAAAACTCAATGGGTAAGAATAATCGCGTCGATTGGTCTAATGTTAATATACAACAGAGATTAGATTACAAAGACAGAACAGGTCACCTCTTTAACAATTTAGAAATTTAGCATCTTGCCTGTAATAATCCTTGCTCAAATGATTCCACTGTAAACTCATAGATGGTATTATAGGAAGATAGTATCCCTGTTAAGAGAAGCAGGAAGGCCCCTGATTAAATCTTACAACTATCATACTAAGATTATTCAAGGATGGAATGATTTTATTGCCCCCCCCCTGAAGAGGGAATCGAAAGACGCCTACGATTTGTGATGCTTTCATGGTAGATCCAGATTAGGACCAGTATACATGAATATGTGTAGAATTAGGGGTCAGTATAAGGCGGCCATAAGGCGATGTAAACAAGAAGAGGAGTCTATTCGAGCACCAAAAGCCTGTGAAGCTCACATAAATAACGATAACAACAAATTTTGGAACTTTGTTAAGGATCAAACGGGTGTCAAAAATGTCCTCCCTCCGACAATCGATGGGGTGTCGGGGGAGGATGAAATTGCGAAGCTGTGGGAAAAAAAACCACTCAAACATTCTTAACAGTGTGAGTAGGGATAATCTTAAGATAGATTGCAGAGAAACGCCTGCGGGAGGGACAAGGGAAAATACTTTGATATCAGTTCCTGAAGTAAAGCGGTTAATTAAAGAGTTAAAGACTGGTCCTGCGTCAGAGGTAGATGACCTATCGAATGAGCACTTAAAATATGCCAATGATGTATATCTGTATATATGCATATATCATTGCTCTTATCAACCATGCTTGCTCGTAGCTATATCCCTGCAGAGTTCACGAGGGTATTATCTTGCCCCTGGTCAAAAATAAGTATGGAGACATTCTGTCCAGCAATAATTACAGGCCTATTGCTGTCGCTTCCTGCTTCTCGAAACTACTAGAAAAACTCTTGTTACTCCGATTAAATGATTACCTATGGACATCTAATCAGTTTGATTTTAAAAGGTCCCACTCAACTGACCTGTGTATCTATGTAGTATGTACTTAAGGAAATAATATCTAAATACACTGACAGTAATTCAACTATTTATAGCTATTTCCTAGATATCAGTAAAGCATATGATAGAGTGAACCACAATATTTTATTAAAAAAAACTAGAAGACAGGAAGGTTCCCATGTACATATTAAATTTATTGAAATTTTGGTATTCCCACCAATCCTTTACCGTTAGGTGGGGCAATGTACTATCCGAATGTTTTGGCCCCTCTTACGGAGTGAGACAAGGCTCCTTGCTCTTCCCTATGCTGTTTAATGTGTATATTGACGGACTAATTGCTTCACTTAATGAGGCAACAGTGGGATGTTATATAGATAACACAAGATAAAGATAAAAAAAAGGGTTGCTCGATGGTTGATCATGCTATGTAGTACCCCGCATAGCATGATCAACCCACATAGCACATAGCATGATCAACCCCAATCATAGCATGATCAACTCAATCAACCAGAGGCGTCTCTCTAAAGTGTGGAGAGAATTAAGTGTGGGAAGTGTTTAACCCTTTAACGACGGATGGTACCTTAAGGTCCACCAGAAATAATAATATAAATTGTACTACAATGCCTCGTTTCTATAAATGTTTCTACGTGTTTATATTATATATAGATGTCATTTAGTTGTCGGGAAAAGAACCCAAAATGTGTATCATTTCAGTGACTAGTTACTAAAATATTTAGTTTTCAATAACAATAAAACCTATACGTTCTGGTAACAAGAGTGGCCGCATATGCTGCGGACTCGTCCGTAAATGGTTAAACAAATTCCCGCAGGATTACGTTATAATACTATTTTCTTAAATTATATTCTATATTTTTAAACATGTTTACACTTTGGCTTGAAACAACCTCCGAGGGAAGTTGGTTCCAGATATTAACTATTTTATAGAAGAAATTACCACAGATGGAGGTACTAAATGTTTTAAGTTCCAATTTAAAACCATTATTTCTTGTCAGATTGGTATTAAATGAGAATAAATTTACTGTATTCTAGCTTGTCTATTCTATTGAGCATCTTGAAAACTTGAATAAGCTGACCGCGTCACCTCCTGGTCTCTAAGCGTTCTAATCTTCGTTCGTTAAGAGACAGAGACAGACAAAGAACAGCTTCAACTGTAAGGTACTCTGTACAATATGAGTGTACATATACTCCAAATTCTGACAACACCAGAGGCTCAATAAGTAACAGTTTCCCTATAAGCGAAGTGAAGACACTGAGATCGGGGATTCTACTCCTGATGACGCTGGTTAATAATAATAATAATAATAATAATAATAATAATAATGCAGGTGTCGTCAGCGCAGTTCGTCTGGCCTTAGCACTTTGCCAGTTTCTTGTCCTCCTGACTAATTATTATCATTACCTTTAAATTAATTCTCATTGCAGAGTCACTTTGAAACACAATTAACAAATGAATTTCAATAATTAAATGTCGCAGAGACATTTCTAATGAAGTAAAATAAGAAAGTTGAAGATAGTACGAAGTATTTTGGGTGAAAGAATAAAGAACATATTTACCATTGAATTCATACAGTGAAGACAAAGGATAAAATTACTTTTCACACAAATCACCGAGTTTGTAATGACGCTTCATACATATAAATAACGTTCAATCCCTCATTTTGACTTGAAGAATTTAGATTAAATCGCGTATTTAAACTTGAATGAAATTCCATTCAATTCTTCTTCGAGCTTTTGGGCGACGTGATAAAATCATCTTCAACAATTTCTGCCAAAACTAATGAGAAGATCTTCGTCAAAGGACAAAATTTTTATTTTATAGAAAAAATGTGAAAAGTTCAAGTTTATTATATATATATATATATATATAACATTATACATTTCGGGAGGGACAGTTGAACATAACTAAGACCACCAAGTTTGAATGGTTTCCTCTATACAGGATGTCCCAGAAGTCTGGACTCATATGGAAAATAGACATATTTTTAAAGTGAAACAAACGCATTTCCAATGTCAGTTTTACATATTTCAAAAGAAAATACCCTGATGGCTCAGTATACCAATCAAGACAAGGTGGAACTGGTATTGCTACATGTTTCCGGAAAAAGCCGGAGGGAGGCATGACAGTTATTTCACGAACATACCTCCCTCTGGCTTTTTCCTGGAACGCGTAGCAATACCAGTTCCACCTTGTCTTGATTGGTATACTAAGCCATCAGGGTATTTTCATTCCTGAAATATGTAAAACTGACATTAGAAATGCGTTTGTTTCACTTTAAAAATATAATGTCTATTTTCCCTATGAGTCCAGACTTCTGGGACACCCTGTATAGTCCGGGATGATTCGATGGATTAAAGCGATGAGTTCGATACCTCGCGAGGTAAGTTTGAACCCCATTGATTCCAAGTTTTCCATAATTGCCTTCTCATATATATATATATATATATATATATACAGTATATATATATATATATATATATATATATATATATATATATATATAAGCAAACAACCACAGGGAAAAGGAAAAGGAAACACAAAGTCCGAGCGCTTTCGTGATATATTCACATCTTCAAGGAGAAACAAAAAATAGGCAGAGTTTACAAAGTAAATGAGTTAAATACACAAGCAAAAAATTCCCAATCGGCAACTCAAATTAAAGACCATAAAACCCTCTAAAGATTTTTTCAATAGATAACATAATCTGTAGGCTGCTAAATTACTGAATATAAAAGAACTATATAGATGAAATTAGACAAAAAACCTGTACAGAGAACAAAAATTATTATAACAGTTATTAGAACTAGTATTTAATTAAAGCAGGCAATTAAGTGGCAAGAATTTAATGAAAACAAAGCAAATGGTGCCATCGTCTTACAGAATATTCCAAAATTTCTACAAACAGTCTGAAAAAAATTGTTTTCCCAATAGCCAACCAGTTGAAAAGTCCAATAAACCAGACTGTTTGTAGAAATTTTGGAATATTCTGTAAGACGATGGCACCATTCGCTTTGTTTTCATTAAATTCTTGCCACTTAATTGCCTGCTTTAATTAAATACTAGTTCTAATAACTGTTATAATAATTTTTGTTCTCTGTACAGGTTTTTTTGTCTAATTTCATCTATATAGTTCTTTTATATTCAGTAATTTAGCAGCCTACAGATTATGTTATCTATTGAAAAAATCTTTAGAGGGTTTTATGGTCTTTAATTTGAGTTGCCGATTGGGAATTTTTTTCCTTGTGTATTTAACTCATTTACTTTGTAAACTCTGCCTATTTTTTGTTTCTCCTTGAATATGTGAATATATCACGAAAGCGCTCGGACTTCGTGTTTCCTTTTCCTTTTCCCTGTGGTTGTTTGCTTATTAATAAGATCACGTGTTATTCTGTGATTTTAGTGCATATATATATATATAATACATACACACGTGTGTGTGTGTGTATATATATATATATATATATATATATATGCAAATAAAAAGGTTTATTGGCAGACTATAGTCCATATGACAAATATTATTAATAAAATGACAGTTCACATACTAAGGATAGAAATATATACAATTGATTAGAAATAATACAGTAATGTCAAAGTTAAGTAGAGCTACAGACATACGTTTCCGTACCAAGAATTCTAAAGCTTAGAGCCACGCTTCTCAAACTAGTGGTCGCGACCCCTCAGGGGGTCGCGTAAATATTATTGGGGGTCGCAGAAACATTTGAAAATATTATTTTTTTAATAAATATACAGTGTTAGTACCTATTGCTTTTATGACATTGAGTGAAGGGTCGCGAAAAAATTTGTCTGATCCAAAGGGGTCGCAAGTGAAAAAAGTTTGAGAAGCCCTGGCTTAGAGGATAAACGGCAGGACTCATGGATAGCTTGGATAATCGGGTTGGTTGAGTTTTTAATCCTTTGCATCAGACTGTATTGAGCAAATCTTGTTACCTCCGGGAAGCTTGGGACATTGCGGGTAGCAAACATATGCGAAGCTGAGCATTTCGGGGGGTAATTTATGTAAGAGTCTAAACGACCACCTATTGTACAGCAAATTTAGGGTTCTGCCAGAACCGTTTTCATAGTTCACCCAGAGTTGCTGTCCGTAAATAATACTGCAGAAAGTACGAAAGAGAGTAGCTTCGCTTGCACAGAACCGAAAGTTCCTTATAGTCATATTCGCTTTAGCACAAAGGCTTCGAGATTGTTTTCTTATACCCGAGTCATCACTCAATGAGCTGGTAATAGTTTGATCCAAATACTTAAACTCTTGTACTTCCTCAATTACTTCACCATTCATTTTAAACTTAATATCAGCTGGCTGATTAGAGCGTTTAGGATGAAATTGAATAACCTTAGTTTTTGTAACATTAAAAAGAATATCATATTTCTGCAAATACACTTCGCAGACTTTTAGTAGCCGATCCAGTCCTTTAACAGAGGGACTTATTAGCACCATATCATCGGCATAAACTAAGTTATTTATCCTTGTGTTATCTATACAACATCCCACTGTTGCCTCATTAAGTGAAGCAATTAATCCGTCAATATACACATTAAACAACATAGGGAAGAGCCAGGAGCCTCGTCTCACCCAGCTAGAGGGGTCAAAACATTCGGATAGTACATTGCCCCACCTAACGGTAAAGGATTGGTGGGAATACCAAAATTTCAATAAATTTAATATGTACATGGGAACCTTCCTGTCTTCTAGTTTTTTTTTTAAATACAATATTGTGGTTCACTCTATCGTATGCCTTACTTATATCCAGGAAACAGCTATAAATAGTTGAATCACTGTCAATGTATTTAGATATGGTTTCTTTAAGTACGTAGATACACAGGTCAGTTGAGAGTATATATATATATATATATATATATATATATATATATATATATATATATATGAAAAGAAGGATCAACACAACGGCAAACATTTTCATTTATTTGTACATCAGACGTTTCGACAAATCTTTTGTCATCATCAGTGAGTTAAGTCTTAAAACCTTAAAACAAAATTGAAAAGTGAAAGTTACATCAATACAATATTAAGACCATTAAAATTAAAACCTTAAAGCAAAATGAAAATTGCATCAATACAAAATTAAAACATTTAAATTTCATCACTATAAAAACTAAAATTAAATTAAATTTCATCACTATAAAAACTAAAATTAAATTACCTCAATAGGTAAATACACAATGTTTACATCCACCTCCATACTTGGCAAAGTCTAAGAGACCACTAGGTGGTCAGGGGATTAGAAAGGGTATATCTGTGAAACACGGTTGGTTGTCAAAAGAGTCTTAATTTGTAGGATGAGCTATTATTATTAAGGGAGGGTTTGTTTCTATAGATGTACAAAGATTCTAAAATTCGGAGTTCTGTAAGGTTATTGGATCTAGTTAAAATTTCAAACTGAGTTTTGTGAAGGGGATGGTCGTTTTCATTACTGTGGTTTCTAATTGCGGATTGTGGAGGGCTACTGAGGGACGGTTGGTACGGACTGACAAGCCCAAATGTTGAGAAAGGCGCACCTCCAGTTGGAGTTGAGTGCTGCCAATATACGCAGCCTTACAGCTGTCGCACGTGTATTTGTAAACAACATTGGGGCATACAGTTTTGGGGAATTCATCTTTGAACTTTAAAAAATTTGATAATTTAAGTGGGTTGACGAAGGCGAATCTAAAATTTATTTGGGGATAACTAGACTTGAGTAGTTTGGACAATTCACCTCGAATACGCAATGATAAATAACCATAAAAAGGTAATTTAATATATCTGGTTTCTTTTTGTACTGTAGTTACGGGGAGTTTAGTATCAAAAGTGTTATTTAAAAATTTCTTTAATTGGTTATCGAATAGATGAGAAGGGTAGTAATTGTTAATAAAGTACTGTTTTAAAAATTTAAATTCTTCGTTTAACGAAAGTAATCCGAACAATACGGTAACTTCTTGTTAATAATGTTACTATAGCACTAATCTTATATTTATAAAACATACAACTTAAATAATTGGTTCCCAAGCCAGTAAAAGTTTGTTTCCGAAATAGTGAAGTATGGAACTTATTATGGGCCCGTTTAACTAAAACATCCAGGAAAGGTAAACTATTATTTGTTTCGTTTTCACACGTGTACTTAATATTACTATGTTGTTTATTAAGATAATCACGAAAAAGTTTTACGTGTGAAGGATGGTTAAATATTAAGAAAGTGTCATCCACGTATCTTCTGTAATATATGGGTTTAAAACTACTAGGACAATTTTTCAACCAAATTTCTTCGTAATGGCAAAGAAATGCATTTGCTAGTGTTGGGCTTAACGGGGAACCCATAGCTACCCCATCAATTTGGCTGTAAAGGTTGCTATTAAATAAGAAAGATTATCAAAACACACTATTTCGAGAAGGTTTTTAAATTGAGTCTGAGTGAGGCCATTAATAAGAGTATTATCAGTAGTGAATAACTTATTTAGTATGATATTTAATGTTTCTTTTAACGGACATTAGTAAACAATGATGAGACATCAAAACTGGCCATAGTAAGAGAATCGGCATGATTGATCTCTTTTATCTCTTTAGCAAAATCAAACGAGTTGTTAATAGAATAATCATTAAAGGTGAGTTTTGAAAGCAAGGGAACGAAGAATTTAGCTAAGTTATAATTGAATGTACCACATGCCGAAAGAATAGGTCTTAGTGGGAAATTTGGCTTGTGGACTTTAGGTAAACCATATAGAATTCCTGGATTAGAACCAGAAGCAATAAAAAATTGTATGTATTGTCAGCAATAATATTACTATTTTTTAATTTACGCAAACACCTATTAAGTTTATCTTCGAGTTTTAGTAATTTAGACAGGACATTCTCTTTTACCCTTTTAAATTTAGACGTATCCGACAAAATTGTCTCCATTCTATTTATGTAAACTGTTGAATCAATCAGCACTACTCCTTTACCCTTATCCGGTTTTGTAATGATGACAGAGTTATCCTTTTTCAAATTATTAAGAATTTTAAAGTCTTGCTTATTAAAGAGGGGAGAAAACCCTTATGGGGTTTAAAATTATAAAAATTCTTAAAAGAGATGCTCTCCACTTGTTTTACCAAGTTATGAAACGAGAAATTTGGTCGGATCTCACAATTCTTAATATTCATGAGAAGATTTTCAAAACCAGAGAAAAATTTATAAAAATTTAGTTTATAATGAGGTAGATCAAAATTTAAGCCTAACGACAATATTTCTTTCTCTCTAATACTTAAAACTTTATTAGAGAAATTACAAATAAAATTATCTGGATTATTAAAAAACGACTGAGTGATTCCCAATTTTTCCAATTTGGCAGCATGTATCCTTTTATGTCTGTTGACAGTTTTATCACAGCAAGTTTGAAATTTAGTAACTAAACAATGATAATCAATATAAGACACCCTAGATTTTAGACCAAACAGAGAATTTTTATATTTCAGCTTGAGAAAACTCACTGTTTTAGTTTTCGATTGAAGCTCCAAATTTAATAATTTATGTAGCCATGATTTATATAGATTGGAGTTATGGAGGCGTTTATTATAAAGTTTAAATCTAAGGAAATTAGGCACAATATTATAACTTTTGCACTTAGACAAGAAACTCTCATCACAGATAGCCTTGTTCAGTTTCAAATAGACTCTTTCACATTGTCTGTAATAGTTCAATGTCGATCGGCCATATCTCTGGGTTAATATCAAAGCTATTGACTTCTCCTTAGGGAACCGGAGCTTACAGATGAAAAGAAGGATCAACACAACGGCAAACATTTTCATTTATTTGTACATCAGACGTTTCGACAAATCTTTTGTCATCATCAGTGAGTTAAGTCTTAAAACCTTAAAACAAAATTGAAAAGTGAAAGTTACATCAATACAATATTAAGACCATTAAAATTAAAACCTTAAAGCAACCTTAGCTAAATTCTTCGTTCCCTTGCTTTCAAAACTCACCTTTAATGATTATTCTATTAACAACTCGTTTGATTTTGCTAAAGAGATAAAAGAGATCAATCATGCCGATTCTCTTACTATGGCCAGTTTTGATGTCTCATCATTGTTTACTAATGTCCCGTTAAAAGAAACATTAAATATCATACTAAATAAGTTATTCACTACTGATAATACTCTTATTAATGGCCTCACTCAGACTCAATTTAAAAACCTTCTCGAAATAGTGTGTTTTGATAAT
>JAJOZX010010834.1:42500-127372 GCA_023014485.1 Bathynomus jamesi
CTGCGTGCCGCCGTGAGGGTAAGCTATGTGTCCGCTGCGGTGGGCCTGCGCACCCTCCCCATGCACGAAGCCCCCGCGGTGCTCGAACTGCTCGGGGGCCCACCCTTCCTCCTCTCGGGACTGCCCCGTTTTCAAGTTTGAATTCGAGGTGCGGTCCTTATGCGTGGGGCGCGCGATAGGGTCCGTGACCGGGAGCCGCGGCGGGGGTTGTCCTATGCTGCGGCTCTTGGCTCCGGCGGGTCCTCGGGCCCCTCCCGTGCTACCCCGGCGCCTACCGGAGTGGTGCCCCCTGGAAGTTCCGGGGTTGGTGGTCCTCCTGGCGCCGCGGGACCTTCTTGTCCCCTGCCTCACTTTCAGTCATCCATCTGATTCCCTGCCTACAAGTGCCCCTTCTCCCTCTCCGGCCTTGGGGTCTGGATCCTTGCCTACCCGTCTCTCGGGTGGGGAAGGTGATGCCCCGAAGGGGAGGAGGAAGCGTCGCCGTGGTCGGAGTCCTCCAGACCCGATCATGACCACTGCTCGCCCTGCTTCCCCTTCTTCACCGGAGGGGAAGCGGCGCGCCGCTCCTAATCCGCTCGGGACTCCCCCCCCTATACGGAGGGCTGGTGGGGCGTCACCTCCCGGTGCCCCACTAGTGTCCGGGTGTCGGTTGAGGTACACCGCCCCATGACACCCTCGATTACTGACTCGGTTCCCGGTGGACCCGGTCGAGAGGGCCTGGCCCTTCTTCATGGAGTCTCTCTCCCTTCGGCTCCTGCTGAGAGTGGTCGGGTCTCTCTCCTGGATCTACCTTTCCCACCTGTGGTGGACCTTTCCTCCCCCCCCGTCAGCACTTGTCTGGTGTGACGAGCCCTCGAACATCTGGTTCTCCCTGCCCCCTCTGGTGGGGAGTCGGGGGTTTCGGCTGGGCCCGTCTCGTCGTCTCCTCTCCCCCCTCAGGGGAGCCCCCCTCTGAACTCCCTGTTCCACTTTCCCACTCTCGTTCTACTACGGGTGAAGCAGCTGCGGAGTCGTGGCCCCTACCCCCCCGTTCGGGGTGAGTCGGGGAAGCCGATTCCGTCCCTGGTTACGGACCGTTGAGTTTGCTGCTCAGCTTGGTCCGTGGCTATTTCTCTGTTTTCTCTGCCTCTTATCTGCCCTTCCCCTTACAGTTCCATTTTGCATTGGAACTGTAGGGGGCTTTTAGCTAACTGGGAGAACCTTGCCTCCCTGCTGGAGAGCGAGCGGCCTTCCTGCGTTTGTCTCCAGGAGACTATCCTGGCTGCGCGGGGCTCCCTCGCTCTCTGGCTATGTTGGTTTCCCTTGCACCCCGGATGAGCACACACACCGGCGGGGTGCGGCGATTTATGTTCACATTCGTTACCCTCGCGAGGTGTGCCTCTTCGTACTTCTTGCAGGCTGTGGCTCTTCTTAGATCGCCAGTACACTGCCTGCTCGATATATTCCTCCTCATGACCCTCCTCTCGCGACGCGGTTCGCGAGTTGGTGTGCAACTGCCTCGACCGTTTCTCCTCCTCGGGGACTTTAATAGTCGCGACCCGGCTTGGGGAGATGTCCGGTCGACAATGTGCTGGTATGTTGCTCTCCTTAATGGAGGAACTTTCCTTTACTGCCTCAATTCTGGCGAACCTACCTATTCACGAACCCACGGGTTCATTTACCTGTATTGATCTCTCCTTGGTGTCCCTCGATGCCTACTCGATTTTTCGTGGAGGGTGTTGGGGGACTCTTATGGCAGTGATCATTACCCAGTCTGTCTTGAGCCGGTCGGACCGCAGCCGGGTGTCTCGTCTCGACCGAGGTGGTGCCTGCGCGGGCTGACTGGCCATCCTTCAGAGCTCGTTCCGTCATTGCCCGTTCGGTTTGGCTTTGGCTCTGTGGATGAGAGCTTGGAGTTCTTCGAGCGGGTGGTGATGGGCGTAGCGGAGGACTGTATTCCTCGATCTTCCGGTAACCCGCGGACGCGTAGCGTCCCGTGGTGGACTCCAGCATGTCACCAGGCGGTGTGTGAGAGGAAGAGGGCAACGCGCCGCTTCCACCGCACCCGGCGGACCACTTGATTGAGATGCGGCGGGCGAAGGCTTTCGCCCGCCGGACTCTCAAGTTGGCCCGTCGGGCCTCTTGGCGTGCTTTTGTGTCTGGCATTTCCTCGTCTACCCCTTCTGCTGCTGTGTGGCGGAAGGTACGTAGTATCGAGGGGAAGCCGGTCCCTGCTCGTCGCCCTGTCCTTCGGGACGGGGACGGCTTCCTTTCGGATCCTACTGCTGTGGCCGATCGGCTGGCCGGGGCTTTTGCTGCGGTTTCCCGTTCGCCTTCAGCTGCGGATCGTCCTTCGGATGTTACGTTCCCGCCGCCTGGGAACGAGCCCTATAACCGTCTCTTTACGATGCGGGAACTTCGGGCTGCCTTGGCAACCCGTCGTTCTTCCGCCCCTGGCCCTGATGACATTCCGTATGACTTTATTTGGAATCTGCACCCGATGGCCCTACACTTCTTGCTGGATCTTTTCAACCGGATGTGGGTTGAGGGGTCGTTCCCTTCCCGTTGGAGGGAGGCGATTGTGGTCCCGATACCTAAACCGGGGAAGGATCCGGCGGAGGTGGCGGGCTATCGGCCTATTGCCTTGACGAGCTGCTTATGCAAGCTCCTTGAAAAATGGTGGCCGTCCGACTTTCCTTTACACTGGAGTCGCTTGGGTTATACCCCCCGACCCAGTATGGCTTTCGTCGATTTCGGGGTACTCTGGACCCCCTTCTCCTCCTTGGTCATGATGTACAGGAGGCCTTTTCCCGCCGGAATCTTGTTCTGGCCGTCTTTTTCGACGTCCAAAAGGCCTATGACACGACCCGTCGGGGAGTTGTCATGGACCGTTTGAAGTCTCTTGGTTTTGTGGGCTTTTTGCCCACATTTATTCGTAACTTCCTCTGCCGTCGCACTTTCCGCGTCCGTAATGGGGCGGCCCTATCTGACCTGTATGTTCAGGAGGAGGGGTGCCTCAGGGGTGTGTCTTGAGCGTCTCCTGCTTCAATCTGGTCATGTCTGCGCTACCGGGGCCCTCCCCCTCGGTGCGTTGTTCCATCTACGCCGACGATCTGGCTGTCTATGCCGCGGGACGAGTCCCCCCTCGTGGAGAGGCAAGTCCAACTCGCGGTCAATCGGGTTGAACGTTGGGCGTCGTCGGTGGGCCTTACGCTGTCTTCCCCGAAGACTTCGTGTGTGGCCTTCCTTCCGTCGAGGAGACGGGGCTCCGGCGCCGTCCCGGCCTTTAATCTTACACTCGGGGGTCAGCCTCTGGCCCTCGTTCATCAGTACGTTTCCTGGGTATGGTCTTCGACAGCCGTTTGAGCTGGGTTCCCCACCTTCGCAGGCTGCGCGAGACTACAAGACGTACCCTGGATTTGCTGGGACATTGTCTCATACTACATGGGGCGCGGATAGGCGGACACTCCTCCGTTTGTACGTGTCCCTGGTACAATCAAAATTAGACTATGGGAGTGTGGTGTATGGCTCCGCCTCCCGTACGGCCCTTCGGATACTGGACCGGTCCTCTCTAGAGGACTGCGCATGTCATCTGGCGCCTTCCGCTCCTCTCCGGTTGATAGTCTGCAGGTTGAGTGCGACATCCCTCCCTTGGAGGATCGGAGGTCGTTCCTCATTGCCAAGCACTATCTCCGGATCCTCCGTCTTCCCAACTCTCCTCTGTTCCAGGTGGTGGAGAGGGCGTTCTGCCGGGATGGGGGTTGGTATTTCACCGACACGGTGACCTCCCTCCTCGATGGTATGGGCACTCCTCCTCCATCCGTCATACCGGTCTCTTTCAGGGTGTTGCACCTTGGGAGAGCACCCCTGTTACATGCTGTAGGGCGTTGCGCCCCGTTCGCAGGGCCGATTCTGACTCTGCCTTGCTTCGGTCTCTGTTCCTTCAGCATACAGCGTGTCACTCTGCATGTGTTGCGGTCTTCACAGATGGCTCGAGGTCGTCGGGGGGCGTTGGGGCTGCGCTGTTCCCCAGTCGTCTGCCCTTGCTCCCCGATGTACCCGCCTCCCTGATGAGGCTTCCGTTTTCACGGCGGAGCTCTATGCCATTCTGAGCGCTCTGGAGGTGGTGCGGGAGCATCCGGATGGGTCGTTTGTTATCTATTCGGATTCCCGCAGTGCCCTGGATGGCTTGGAGTGTTTCGACCCCGTCCACCCACTGGTCCGACGTATCCAGTTACTGTGCCATATCCTTGTCACTTCTGGTGGCAAGGAGGTGGTATTTTGCTCGGTCCCTGCCCGTTCCGCGTGCCGACTACAGGTTTCACCCGTGTCCGTCCCCTTTTCCGATTATATCCCTGGCCTTCGTGGGTTTTTGCGCTCCAGGTGGCAGAGTCGCTGGAATGGCGCTACAACTAACAAACTCTACAAGATTAAACCCAAACTGGGATGTTGGGCCTCTTCCTTCCATCGGTCGCGCCATAAGGAGGTGGCTCTTGCCCGCCTCCGTATTGGCCACACCCACCTGACCCATGGCTATTTGATGGCCGGGGATCGGGTGCCCCGATGTCCCAATTGTAACGTTCCACTTACAGTTGCCCACCTCCTGGTGGAGTGTCCGCTTACTCTGCGCTGCGCGCAGAGTATTTTCCCTTTGTGATGAGCGTCGGGCCTTGTGATAGGCTTGGCGCTATTCTATCTGAAGGTCCCTACTTTTCGGCAACAGGGTTGTTCTCCTTCCTCTTTCGTTCCCGACTTCTTTACCGGCTATGACTCCGCTATGATTTTTCTGTATGTTTTTTTTCCGTTTATTTTTCATTTCCGCTAGCTGTTCCATCGTCTTCGTCCTGTGTTCGCTCTGCTATCCACCTTTCTTTTGGTGGCCATGAGCGGTCATACTTTGAAAAAAAAAAAAAATTATATATATATAAGCATAAAATTTGCTCTTTTGCTTTTTCGAAATAATATCTGTGTTAGCTGCTTACTATGAAGTAATGACGCATAAAATGGCATTTTAAATCTCTTCCTTCAGCAAACATTAGTGCCAAGTTCTCTCTAGAAATTTATAGGCGGGGAAAGGCACTGTTACGCGCCTTTACTCATAATTTATTACGAGTGTGTTAACGGCTTCAAGGAATTTATTTGCGTAACCTTTTCCGTTAAAAAGAATGTTCGGGATATGAAAATAATTACTGGTGATAAATTAACAATTGCAGCCATCATGTTTCTAAGAGTTTATTTTTGTTTGAGTTAACAATTTGTAAGTGTTGATCCATTGATCTATGCTTTTAGTTTAAGGATAAGGGAAAAATTAATTTATATATACAGGGTGATTCATAATGTACACACACTGAAATTATTTATTTTAGATACTTAAGTCAAAACTTTACCATGAACAATCCCCTGCAATAGTTCCGCTCCACTTTCTCAGATGTGGCAACAACGGAGTCCCTCTTTCTCCACCACCCTCACCCCCTCTCGTCCTCCCCCTCTCCTTTCGCTACACCAAGCAGGACGATATTACGAGATCAAACCGTCTGTATGGAATCGCACAATAGCTGAAATTAATCACCATAATGTAGAGGAATATCACCCTTATTTGAAAGTGTTAATATCGAATCACGATATGACAAAAATACTGCATCACAAATGACCCCAAAATTCGGAGGACGCTGTAATTCGGTGTGTCAGATTACGATTCGAACAGCATCTAATTTAAAACTGTGATTTGAACGAGGAGACGAAATATATTAAATAATATATATTAATATTTAAAAAATGAATAATTCTAACATTCATTTTTGCATATAAAGTCCAAACTTGCGTGACATTCTAATTGTATACAAAATGCAAGTTTGGAAAAATTCTTAATTTTCTGTCTCTTTTATTTTTGCTAAGTAATTGATGAATTATTTCTTTTTTGACCTAATCATTTTTTAGATTAAACTCAATCATGTAATCGTGATAAATTCTGCAATGTTAATTTTTTTATACATTCTCTCTTAGTTGTAAAAGATGAAATCATAGCTTGCCAAAACTAAATTAACACTTAATTTTAAATTTTAAGCATTTAATTTTGGCACATATGAATGTTTAATTTAAATCCATAATAAAATGCATATTTCAATTTCCATTTTTAGATAACTCGGCAAATCATGACATCAGATCTGTCAATATGCTGTTCAAAAGAAAAATATGGCTTCATCTTCAACTATCTTGACGTTACAGCCAAAATTTACCTTTTTCTTCAAATATTTTGCAAAAAAAAATTCAGTCTATTGAGAATAAAAAAAAAACTGGTCAACATTAAATAATAATGATGTCACCAAATTATTAGTATATAAACTCTTATAATTTTTCAAATTATCAGTCTGATTATTCTGATCTGACAAGAGGCTGAAGTATTAACTGTAATATTTTAGGAGTAGTAAAATTCAGTCAGAGGATCTCTGTCTTCTCCTTTGAGCCCAGCTTTCTCCAGAGAACTTAATTTTAAAATAGAATAAATAATTTCCCGATACGCTACAAGAAGAATCGGGGAACCGTCAGATAATTTAGTAAGTTTCACAGAATCCTCCGATCCACTACAAGAAGAAATAGGAGTGAAGTATCAAAGAAACTACTGCGATTCCTTACACGGTACCAGCTACTCCAGAGTGAGAAAATCCGTTGCTGCCACCTAACCAGAACCCCCGTCAACCTCGAATCACCCAACGCCATAGACGGAAGGGTAATATATATATTACAAGATAACTGCCCTGTTCATACTGCCAGGATCATCAGACGGTGGTTTCAGGAACAACGAGATTCGAGCTGGTGAACTGGCCCACCAAGGGGTGTGACCTAAACCGCATTAAAAATGTGTGGGCAAATGTAGTTAACGCTTGGGCAGGAGCGGACATCTCGGCGCCTGCTGCAGCACACCATGGGAGAGTGGGAATTTTTTCACACGAACCCACAAGTCATGTACAATCACGTGGCATCTGTTCCAAATAGGCAAGAGAGGTCATTAATAATAATGGAGGATGGACCAAGTATTGAGTAATTGTGTATAATAATGTTATGGTTGTGATGTAAATATATATATATATATATTTATTTATTTGAACAATTGTCAGTTACTTATAATGTGAACATTATGTTTTGTATGTTCTTAAGAAAATCCCTAAATTTACTCGATTCATGTTTATTTTTTTAATAAAAAATTGAACAATGTTATCATTATCTCTCCATGGATATACCTTTTTCTGGATAATCATTTGTTGATGATGCATGGACTTTAAACAAATGTTATTGCCTGGAGGAAAAGTCGATACTACAACTTATCTTACACTTTATCTATAACATAGCCACATCAAAATCCTATGATTGAAAGTTTTTAAAGTATCCCACGTTTGTGAAATAACCTAACTATTCTATTCCCTAAATTTAGGAATAATGCAGGAATAAAATACATGGTCGCCCTAGCATTACCACCAAAACTACAGTGAACAATATATTTATTTACTTATTGGTTTTCAACTGGTTTTAGGCGAATTTGTCTACACCAATTTGTCTAAAGATACAATTCTTCTACAACAATTTGTCTACAACAATTAGTCTACAGATACAATTTATCTACAATAATTTGTCTACAGATACAATTTGTCTAGAGAAACTATTACTAATATTGGACCTAGTATGTTTCATGGACTGCCCTCGATTTTCCTACGAAATTGAAAACAAGGGCAGTCGATGACCCTGATTTTGTTTCTGCAATCGGTTTTCTTGAGAAACCTAACCTAACCTAACCTGACCTGACCTGACCTAGTTTCTATAACATTTTTCTTTATCATTTCTCAAGAAAACCGATTGCAGAAACAAATTTTTCATTTTTTTGAAAAAATTAATAATAATTAACATCAAATAGCTTTCATATTTCCTCTCTAGACAAATTGTATCTGTAGACAAATTATTGTAGATAAATTGTATCTGTAGACTAATTGCTGTAGATAAATTGTTGTAGACAAATTGTTGTAGATGAATTGTATCTTTAGACAAATTGTTGTAGACAAATTCGCCGGACACCGTTTTCAACCATCTCGGAGAGGGTGGAGCGGAATTATTGCAGGCGACTGTACATAAGTAAGCATGCAAAAACAACATTTAATAGTCATTTTATGTTAACTGCTCAAACTATCCACTATTTACACGCAAACATGCGGCGCAACATCCCATAAAAGATCGCACACAGTATTGTTGACATTGAAATTTTGCGTACTTCCCGAAAGCAAAATCTCAACTGATATCAACAATACTCTGTGCCTATCTGTTTTGGGACGTTGTACATATTGTTTGCTGTAAAAAGTGAATAGTTTGAAACATTTAACAAAATGACTATTAAATATCGTTTCTACTCGTGCGTGCTTACTTATGTACATAGTAATGTTTTGGTTTATTAAGTGTAATTAGTAGGGCGACCCAATTTTAACCTAAAAAATTGAAATTATTAACTTTATTCTTACCAATTATTAACTTTATTTTACCTAAAAGATTCTTTATTTGCGACTTATTTGTGGATAAATATTAACACTTAATAATAAAATAAAACACATCACATTCATTTGTTTATTAAATTATTAACGAACTTATTTTAAGCCGGACGGCAGGAAGTTTCTATCTTTTGCCAAAATATTTTTCAGCATGGAGAAGCTGCGCTCCACCGCAGCCGAAGTAGCTTGTGCTACTTATAATTTGGTAGATAGTTTGGGCGAAATTTCTTCCCGTTGGAAGGCTATGATTTCTTTGATTTCATTCCACTGCAGTCGTTTGGTAAGGTACTCTTTTAAATTGCAAGGGTTGTCACGAAAGTTTTAACTTACAATAGCAAAATTTTTAACTTTATTAATAATTTTATTAACTTTATTAACCCATAACTAAAATATTAACTTTATGAACCTAATAGCAAATTTTTAACCTTATTATTAATTTTATTAACTTTGAGTCGCGATAGTAATTAGTATCGAAAATAACTAATTTCAAAATGTGTCCATATCACCGTACATACATATGTGTGTGTGTGTGTGTGTGTGTGTGTTGGCGTATATAATTAATACATCGTTTGAAGTTCAGCCATACAAACGTGCAAATATAATTATGATGCATCTATTTAACAAATTAAGTTGAATTATTTAAATAATAATAATAATAATAATAATAATAATAATAATAATAAACAGAATTTGAATAATCATTAAAATAAATTGTTTTCTACAGATTTTCCCAATGACTTCTAACTTTTCAGTAACGAACGAAGATCTGCAACTTATGTTTGCATTCCTGAAACAACAAAGTTAAGTTACAAATCACTCGTATGGACGACATCTTTTGTTTTATTGTTAAAATAGTCAAATGGCGATTCACATTTACTGATTCTAAAAAAGACAGTTCATATTAGTCTTGCACCAAAGGTGTACTGTACATCACTTTTTATTTTTGATGTACAATAAATTCCAATAAATTCCAATAAATTCCAATAAATTCCAATAAATTCCAATAAATTCTGTCTTTTGGAGGTCTAATTTAATTTTTTTTCGCATTTCTCCGTTTAATTTTTATGATTTCTGCGTAGGTATATTTTTAATTTTTGTCAAAATATAAAAGGAATGATTTCATCACTGAGTGAATGAACTTCAGAAATGTGCGAAAATACTAAATATAATTAAAACGACGATGAAAGGATTTTATTTTTAGCACTTTTAACTCGTTTCACAAAATTATCTTAAAACAATGCTTTATTAACATATAAATATGCAACCTTGGTTAACCTTCGTTTTGCTTCCGACTGAACTGTTCATTCTGACGAAGGTCAAGCTTGTCACTCCAACTTAGACTTACAGTTTAACGTAGAATTTTGCTGCGCGCCGCATGCCGTCACCGTTTCTCGATTCCGGGGCCGATGGATTCGTAGTCAGCGACGTTAACCACACCATCACCGAGGCGCATAGGCCACACAGACGCACGCGCGTGTGTGCGTGTGACTTTTCTGAATTACCTAAGCATTTTGTCAGTAAATTAAAATTTGGTGTACAGTACTCACGCGGTTATCCTGATTGACTCAACCTTAAACGAGTTGATCGTGATTTACTAATTGTGGCCATTGTGCACTTATCCGTGACAATTACAGAGAGTTAACCGTGATTTGGCACAGTGTTTACATCCGCGGTTCGCCTCCTGCCAACCCACCATAACGCGCCTGTCAGTCAGTCTCTTCGCGCTTCATATGCCCTTGTGGCTTAGCATATCTTCATGTCTTGTGGTGCTTATAAAGTACTGAATTATACATTACAGAATACTGTGAAGAAATAATACTGTTGTGGCGAGCAGCGATGGCTGCACCACCCACCCACAGACAGGGTATACGGAGTTAACCGTGAAAACGGGTTATCCAGAATCATGAACCGTCCTCAATGACGGATAACTGAGTGAGTATTATCCGCTTAAAGTATTGAATACAACGCTGCATACCTGACTCAGAGGAGAAATAAGAAATAAGTGTAGGCCATTGATCGTTAGAAAATTTGTTTGAAATCACGATCAGCAAAAATTTGCAAGCTAAGATTTTGATCAATTTCAATATAATTTTTATATCACTATTACCATATACTTATGTACAGGGTGTCCGAGAATTATCTGTACAATTTCTGGCTGTTATTAAAAGTCAACCATGAAGTGTAGAAATTCCAGTGTTGTCCCATTTTACAGAGAATCTCATTAAGTTTTTTCTGATACCACGTTTTGACAAGTTTTTTAGAAATGTACGCGGGTGACAGACATTGATGATTTAAAAGCAAGAATCACAGCTGCTATTGAGCGAATTGATGTGGATATGCTGCAGCGTACATGGCAACATTTGGAGTATCGATTGGATGTTTTGCGAATCACTAATGGTGCACATATCGAATGTTTGTAACAACGTTACTTTAATAAAAGAAACTTTTGAAAATACAGATTCTAAATAATCTTGTTTAAGAATTTTACGCGTGTTATCAAGAATTTTATTAAAAGATGAAATTGTACAGATAATGTTCGGACACACTGGAATTTCCAAAAAACCTGTCAAAACTTGGTATCAGAAAAAACTTAATGAGATTCTCTGTAAAATGGGACAACACTGGAATTTCTATACTTCATGGTTGACTTTTAATAACAGCCAAAAATTGTACAGATAATTCTCGGACACCCTGTACAGTATATTATAGTTAAATTACCTGAAATATTATAGTTAAATAGTTGTTTCAAACACCATAGATTTTAATTTTAATGGTATAAAAATGTTCTCAAAATGAGCGTTTCAGTAAAAGATTCGAATTAAGCTTGTATTTGTATGAATAACATTTAAAAGCGACTGAAAACAGTATTTAGAATTTTCGGGGATAAAATGAATTTAAAAAATTATAAAAGTTATAAATCAACTTGTCATATTTACATACGTATACAGAACCCGACAGAAATACAGTAAAATGAGCACGTAAAAGGGACTGGACCAAAATAGGTGCTAATTTTATTCCTGCTAGTCCCTGTATAATTATGACAAATACATACTAGGAATATTTTTAGACAATTGTTTCCAAATTTTTTTTTCTTCTAATGCAGTATTGATAATTATAATTATTATAAAAAAAAAATCCAAGGATGTAAATGTATAAAGAATTCATTTGCTGTATTGACGATATATATATATATATATATATATATATATATATATATATATATATATATATATATATATATATATATAATATATATATATATATATATTATATATATATATATATATTATATATATCGTCAATATAGCAAATGAATTCTTTATACATTCACATCCTTTCATTTTATATATATATATATCAGTGGCGACTCCAGCTCTTCAAGATTACTCGGGCTCTTTTTAAATTTTCAAGTCTACATATGAGCCGACACTTAAATGCATGACAATAACTTAAGATTATCAATAAAATAAATACATACATACCTCGGTCAAAAAAATTATTTGAATTTTATTTACTTGAACATAAAGTCCAAGCGTCTTGGTTTTAAAGCAAATTCCTTTAATATTCGGTCATGTAATTCCTTTTTGCTTTCTAAATCAATAAGTATTTCTTTTTCAATTGAAATCCTAGCCATGGACGAGAGCCGTTCTTGAGCCATTGTGTTTCTTAAATATCAATATATGATCTCATTCGATCAAGAACAGAGAAACTTCTTTCATTTGAAACAGAAGTTACAGGTATGGTAAGAAGGAGCTGAATCAGCTTTGTGGTTTTCTTTTAATGATAACACTATGTCCTCCATGGGTGTGCTATACTTCTCAGAATACTTATAATATTAAAAATAAGTCAGATTATTTAAGAAAAGCGAACAACCTCACATTATGACAAAAATCAAACTGCACTGCCGCCCAAGGCAGTTGAAGGCACGCTTATCGAAATGTAAAAAGTTACCATGTATCGCCAGAATTAAAAATTGTGCCTCTACAAGGCCGAAGGATATAAGCCCGAGTGAAATGTTTTTTTCTTATAAAAAAAATTAATAGGAGGAAAAACGTATTTTATTTAATGAGAATTAGAAGAAGGACTATTATGTAACCGTATGCAAGCAAATAATTATTCATTAAAAGAACTTTAAATATATGATATTACTTATACTTTCTCGGGCGTAATGTCTTGCGCCCGAGTAAAGGATCTTGAAAGATTACACGAAAACTTAATGTGTCAATATAGTTTTTTATAGGTAGTAAGGGTATCTAAATGCGCTCAAAATTTGCTTGCTTGACGAAGGCTAGATAGAAAAATAGTAACATACTACCAGCCAAAAACCATTTTTACAATTTGTATTTAAAACTTTTTTTTTGAAACTTAAATCTATAAATACACAATTTTATCTCTCATGCTTCTCCTTGCCCCTTGCCTCTCGGGCTCAGCCCGAGAAGCCCGAGTGCAGGAGTCGCCAGTGATATATATATATATATATATATATATATTCCAGTATGAATTTGTTTCAACGTTTAATAAACGTTATATTATATAGCTAATATTAATTAAAACTTAATTCGCTCTTCTTTTAAACTTCTAAAAGAACTTCTGTGCCAGACTTCTTTCAAAAGCCTGGAGCCGATGAAAAAAATTTTACTGGTCAAAAGTTCACTGGGATAAATAAGTCTTTTTAAATGTATATGTTTATGTGGTTATTCCGGAGGGAATTCAGAATGAAGTATTTCATTATTGGGTCCCTGTTATTGTCTTTTAGTTCCTTAAACCATTATATTATGAATGTCTAAAAATTAATTAATTTATTAGATATTTCCTCTAACTTTATTTGATTTCCACTATCGCGGAATGATGATCGAGAATTTCAATTAAACTCAACCTTAGTTTTAAATATACTCGGTGTCAACCCAAAAGATAAATCTAAGAGATACACCCACTTGTGAACAATTCAGAGTGTCCCTATTTTACAACTGTCATCCGAACAGTTAACACTTTTCGTAGAAATTATAAAGCATAAAAATCTCCGCTGAAACCTTGGGTGAATGTTATTTAACAATTAACTATTCAGATTTAACTACTGTAGAACATAACCCTCGCGTAACTAACGTAGCTCCACAAACTAAGAAATCCCAAATACTTGTACTAAACTTTACAGCTACTGAACGTGATTTATTAACACAAAGATTGGTTGCTGTTACTCGAATATTAAGTCCTTTATTAAGCCGGACATCATAATATATTCAATCCTTTAATATAATTATTTAAACTACAAGAAATGTAAACCGAGATATTAATTAATACATATAATTATGACTATGAAAGATAGTGCATAAAAGAATATGATATAGAAAAAAATTCTTTCTTCGACTGGAACGTATAATTAATTTATATAAAAACTACATTGTGCCATATAAATACCGTATTTTACGCCTCATAAGACGCTACTTTTTTCCTGAAAAACGTCTCCAAAAATCATTTCAGGGCTCATATGTTATTGTTTTGTTTAATATTCTTTTAATGAAGTTATGGGAAATATTTTTTGTCAGGCTGATAAATCTTCGAAATATTTTTTTCCTAAATATTCTTTGCTAAATATAGGGTGCGTCTTACCACTTGTAGCGTCTTATGAGGCGTAAAATACGGTACTACTGTCGAGTATATAAAATTAGTCCACATGCTTTAGAGTGTATATTGTATAACAAGTATGAACCAGGATTTGAACAAAGGTCAAATCAGCAATGATTTTTTTTTTTTTATTTTGCATTAGACTGCACATAGTTCGCCTACACTCCTAAAACATTTTACGCACAAGTTAAGCATCAGTTACAAATTTAACAGACTTGTAACACTGAAACCTTAGCGTAACTCTTCCAAGTTTAGCAAAAGAAAACCTTCTCTGCTATTTTGTTTCGTAACCTTTTCGTGTCCAAGTTTTATTTCTCTTGACTGCGTGACTTAGGCGTAACTATAACTTATAGAATTACACAACTTCAACAGTGCATATATATAGCAGACATGGGGCTGAGGCCTGGCCTTGGCCTCATTGCCTCTGCCTCGAGGCCGGCCTCGGGCATATTTTGCAGGCCTCGGACCTCAAAAATGGCCTTGGCCTCGAGGCCAGCTGAAAAGTGGAAAGGCCTCGTGACTTTCGCGAGGCCTTAGGGAATCCTGATTTGTTTTGCATCTTGTCAATGACGTGGTGTATCTGCTTATCTCATTGCTCTTCTCAGCATTGCTTGCTCATAGCTATATCCCTGCATAGTTTATGAGAGTATGTATCTTGCCCCTTGTCAGAAATAAGTATGGGAAGATTCTATCCAGCAATAATTACAGGCCTATTACTGTCGCCTCTTGCTTCTTGAAACTTTTTTTATGCAGGAAGGAGGAGCCAAGGGCGAACGCCCGCAAAAACACCCCTCCATATAGAAAGAGAAGAGAGCCCGAAACCAAAAAAAAATATTACTCTTAAATTTTTTTTTAATTTTTAAAAGATTGTGTAGTGTGTAACATGCATGTATATGTAGTGAGGAATAGAGGGAGAAGCGTGTGCTTGAGAGCATGCTGGACTGCTCACAAGGTAGACGAGACAAACCACTGGTGAAATTTTTCTTACGCCAATTAAATGGTTACTTATGGACATCATCTAATCAGTTTGCTTTCAAAAGGTCCCTCTCGACTGACCTGAGTAGCTATGTATTAAAGAAAATTATATTTAAATACATTGACAGTAATTCAACTATTTATAGCTGTTTCCTAGATATAAGTAAAGCATATGATAGAGTGAACCATAATATTTTATTTATTTAAAAAACTAGAAGACAGGAAAGTTCCCATGTACATATTAAATTTATCGAAATTTTGTTATATCTACCAATATTTTATGGTTAGGTGGGGGCAATGCACTAAACTCCTTGCTCTCTCCTGTGCTGTTTAATGTGTACATTGATGGATTAATTGCTTCACTTAATGAGGCAACAGTTGGATGTTGTATAGATAACACAATGATAAATAACCTAGTTTATACCGATTATATGGTGTTAATAAGTCCTTCTGTTAAAGGTCTGGAGTGTTTGCTAAAAGTCTACGAATTATATTCACAGAAACATAATAGTCTTAACGTTACAAAAACGGATCACCTGAAGATCAGGGCCCCCGCCTTCTTTAGTTAGCCTTATGAGGCTAACTAACGAAAATATCACGACCTAACCTAACCAATCGTTAGGTCAACTGTACGCCCTTCATGATTGGTTAGGTTAGGTCGTTATATTTTCGTTAGTTAGCCTTATAAAGCTAACTAAAGAAGGCTGGGGTGCCCTGATCTTCAGGTGATCCACAAAAACTAAGAATGTGCAATTCCACCCGAAAAGCTCTAATCAGCCAGCTGATATTAGTTTCAAAGTGAGAGGTGAAACAATAGAGGAAGTACAAGAATTTAAGTATTTGGGTCAAATTATTACCAGCTCTTCGAGTGATGACTCAAATATAAGAAAACAATATCGAAGTGTCTGTGCTAAAGCGAATATGACTATAAGGAACTTCCGGTTCTGTACAAATGAAGCTAAAGACACTTTCGTACCTTTTGCACTAATATACTGTATATGGACAGCAACTCTGGGTGAATTATAAGAGAGGTTCTGGCAGGACGCTAAATTTGCTACACAACAGAACTTTCGGAGTCCTACATAAATTACACCCGAGGTGCTCGGCTTCCCAAATGTTTGCTAACCACAATGTCTCAAGCTTCCCGGGGTAACATGGCGTGCTCAATACAGTCTAATGCGAAGAATTAAAAAAATCAGCCAACCCGATTATCCAAGCTATTTATTCATCAGTCCTGCCATATGTCTTTTAAGCTACGGAATTCATGATATGAAAACATTTATATGTGACTCCACTTAACTTCGACATTATTTTTAATTAGTGTATTTCTATGTTTAATATTTCAATTTTCATTGCATTTTATTGTCAGTTTGTATTACTCGTATTAATATCTGTCATATGGACTAATAGTCTGCCATAAACCTTTTGGATCACTTTAACATATTGCTTTCCAGGAACTTCTTTAACATATTGCTTCCCAGTGTATATCACTTTAACATATTGCTTCCGAAAAATAGACATTACACAACCAATTACAGTTACATTACAATAGTTTATAATATTTAGAGATTAAGCTAGTCGAGAAAATGTAAATTTATGGACAACTTAACTTATTATGCTTTGCCATTTTTTGTGAATGTAAAATATTTGGATCACCTGAAGATCAGGGCCCCCAGCCTTCTTTAGTTAGCCTTATAAGGCTAACTAACGAAAATATCACGACCTAACCTAACTTGCTTCCCGAATGCTTTGGGAAGCAATATGTTAAAGTGATCCAACTTTTTCATTTTAATTTTCATTTCTATATATATTACATATATATGGTGGACCACTTGAAAGTGTATATTTGTTGTATATATAATGAGTGGCACGAATTATGAATTCACGTTGGTGGAGCTTAGTTAAATCGTAAGTGTTACTGCGCATTGCGCACGAGTGTTTTTAGAAGAGCAGTAGCTGTATAATATTTAGCAATGCGGTTTTCATTGTAGCAACAGCAACTCATGGTATTACTTTCAGTGGCCCACACTCTATATTACTAAATCTAATGTATTTGAAAACTGTTAAATTAACTTTCGTAATTGTTAATGCATACTCATTACGTACCATTTTGATATGAAGTCTGTAGAATAGTTATGAAAACTGATGAAAATCGCCTAAAATGTCATTATTATTTTATAAATAAACGTTTTTTATTCCAAAATTCATTGTCAGATAGATTTTACTACTTACTGTTTCCTGTTTTGCTGTCAAATTCACCAAAACATCGTTGAAAATTATTATTTTCTGTCGATTTGGTTTAGACAGTGACCCCATCTCATTTGCAAAAAAAAAAAAACACCTTAATATTCATTGCACATTTACGAGAGGTGCGGGGAATAACTGCTTTTTAGAAATTAACTTAAAGCAGGTTGATTATGGCCTACATTCGAATTAGTTATGTAGTATTACAAAGTAGTGTTAGTTTTATATACAAAATACTTTACTCGAGCCAAACTTAAGTGAGAAATACAAACTGAAGTTTGAATTAATATACTGTATATAGTTTGAGTTTGAATTAATATACTGGGCTCCAATAAACCTCAGCACCCCCCCCCCCCCCCCCCGCCCATGGCCCAAACCATTAGAGGTACAGTAAAACTAAACATACCTTACAAAAGAGAATTTAATCCTGCATTTAATGAGAAACAATTAAAACTTGGTGTTCCCGCCATTGGCTTCCAAGACAGCCTGAATTCGCTTTGGGTAGCTTGCCAAAAGTGACGTGAATAGATCTTGATCGTTACACAAATTTGCTAAAACAGTTTCAATGTGTTGCGTCATTGTATCCTTTGAAAATCGATTTGCTGAAGGTTCTTGAAACAAGACACATTCAACCTTGTCCTTTATAACTGATCCAATGTGTTCACAGACGTTCAGGTCAGGAGAATTTCCTTACCATTCTTCATTTCCAAAGAAATCGATCTCATGGTTCCGCAACAACTGTTGAGTGGCTAATGCCTTAAAGCAGGGGGCCTTATCGTGCAGAAGTGTGACCTGATCGACAGCCATAACATTGTTTGGGTTTCTTAGAAAAGGAATGACATGCTGGGATAGAATAATATCACGAAAATACTCTCCATCCCAACTCTGACCATTTGGCTTCAGCACCCACATAAGCTTCTTTGCAGTGAACAAAACAAACACACCAACACAGTCTGGACTTTTTAATAATTCGCGATAATGTTCATTGTCATCGATTTCATCTGGTGTTGTGGCCCACACTCGATCATTTTGGTAGTTAGGCCGACGTGTTACGTAAACAAAAAATTCATCGGAGATAGCTAAATACATGAAATCATCCACATCCCAATCTTCAAGATAATGGGCAAACCACATTCTGTCATCGATGTTAAGTTGAGTTTTTCTTGGCTTTGGAAGTTCATGCCAAGGCTTTAAACCTTGCCTATGACGGTACAGTCGAATGATCTCACCACTAACGATCTTTCCTCTCAACACTTCGATCTCTCTAGAAAGTTTAGCACAGCTGTTTTTCCGCTTACGCTTACCGCTTTCAATGATGTCCTTCGTTTCCTGAGAGAGTGGCAAATTTGGGCGCCCAGATTTGGTTGTATCCATTTCACATTCATCCAAAGTTTTATTCCAATTTCTTTTGACGAAGTCCTCACTTCTTCGCAACTTTTGGCAACCCATGAACGTGTTTAAAGGTGGCTCCAGCATCACGAGCTTCCCGAAATGTTATTGCTCGTATGCGATCTATCACACGTTGCCTCTCCGAATCACCGATTAATTGAGAAGCCATTATATTATCACTTTATCAGCTAGAGTAATTTCAATACCTGCAATAACTAAAGAATTTTATATATTTTTATAATCACTAAAAACAATTTCGATATAAGTAAACATGTAAGCTGCAAATGGGGGGGGCTAAGGTTTTTTGGAACCCCTTATATTAAGTTGACGCAGAATTCCTTGAACTTAAACTTCGCAACGCAAGTAATTTTCAGATTTTCCTTTAAGGGTTTCTTCGATAAGTAGTAATCCTTTTCAGGATCACCTGAAGATCAGGGGCCCCAGCCTTCGTTAGTTAGCTTTATAAGGCTAACTAACGAAAATATAACGACCTAACTAACCTAACCAATCGTCAAGGCCGTACAGTTGACCTAACGATTGGTTAGGTTAGGGCGTGATATTTTCGTTAGTTAGCCTTATAAGTAGGCTTACCATACGTCCCAATTTGACCGGGACAGTGCCGGCTTTGAGCTCTTGTCCCGGCGTCCCGGTTATAATTCTTACAATTATAAACCGGGACAGAATTACAAACCGGCCGGGACAAGAGCTCAAAACCGGGACTTTCCCGGTCAAATCGGGACGTATGGTAAGACTACTTATAAGGCTAACTAAAGAAGGCTGGGGGCCTTGATCTTCAGGTGATCCCTTTTTCATAAATAAAGTTCTAAATTGTAATCTTTTTAACTTACATTCAATCATACGTACGTCATGTTGGAACGTTAAATTTAGCTTTAATCCCTTTCCACACATTCTCACCCCTTTTCTATCCAACTCTTTAACGCAATGGTTAATCGGTATTCTCAATTTTTCACCTACTCAACCGGTCAACTCTGGAACAACCTTCGGATCACCTGAAGATTGGGGCCCCTAGCCTTCGTTAGTTAACCTCATAAGGCTAACTAAAGAAAATATCACGACTTAACCTAACCAATCGTTAGGTCAACTGTACGCCCTTGACGATTGGTTAGGTTAAGTCGTGATATTTTCGTTAGTTAGCCTTATAAGGCTAACTAAAGATGGCTGGGGGCCTTGATCTTCGGGTGATCCCAGCTTTCCACAGTCCATCTTTTTCCGGTCTATGACCTTCAATCTTTCAAACGAAGTGTGTCCAGGCATCTCGAAAATTCTGAACCTTGATTTGGGCTCTCTCTCCGTCTTCCTCCTATCGTGGGAAGGGTGCATTTTAGCCGGCGTTCGTCCTTGGCCCCTCCTTTCTGCATGAAATAATAATAATAACGTTGAGAAATAAATCGCGGAGAAACATGTGGCCCTGAGGGCATTAATAAACATTTTAGGTTGCTTAACCTCCATCGTGACGACAAACGTTATATGATGAAGGGGACCTACAGTTTCACGCGGGATCCGAACGATCGCTACTTTATGATGTGAACATAGAGAACAGTCACCCAGCCAACAAGTGAACAGACCCAACGTCGCTTCAACGCACGAACCAGTGTTGAGACGTAGCCACGACCCAACTTCCTTGAACGTATTTAAAAAAGTGGGAGCAAAATGTGTCTGAAGATGTTTTGGATCACCTGAAGATCAGGGCCGCGTGTATTCTTGTTTTTTGCTTTACATTACCAAATATAATAAATTAAATTGAATGCCAGGTTAGGTCAACTGTACCCCCTTGACGAATGGTTAGGTTAAGTCGTGATATTTTCGTTAGTTTTAACGAAGATATCATTTGGTAATTGAGGCTAAGGGGGGCTCATGATCTTCAAGTGATCCGATGTTTTGACTCGAATCGTAATTTTTACAATATTCAGTATATATGTATGTATGTATGTATGCATAACATTTTTGTTTTAATTATTATTTTTATTTATTTTAAAATAATGTTTAGGTTGTGTGTGTGTGTCTGTGTGTGTGTGTGTGTGTGTGTGTGTGTGTGTGTGTGTGTGTGATTATTAAATTTCTCATTAGTCGCGGTTGGATTTAGTTTTCTCTTGAAAATATTGCTTATTTGAAGTACGTGTTTGTTACGAGAAAGTTACACGTGCAAAATTTACAGCAATGTTACGGAGGAAAGTTGCTGGCAAATAACTACAAAAACTGTTTTGCAAGAGTTTTGCGCAACAGTATTTATAGCCCATGCTCCTTTCGGTAACACTACTACAAATGATTTTCTCTCTGGTAACTTAAATTTTAAGAGCTCTTTTTAAAAAGATTCGACGATTATTCACTATTTTATGTAGTTTAATAATCTTCATTTAAGAGATAAAATGCTCAGGCGGTTGAAAATAAATGATAAATATGGTCTTAAATTGGCTGTAAAAAAAAATCTTGTTTTACTCCGAAAAGCATCTAATCATTTCTTCACTATCCTATAATGAAAAAGCAAAACTAAACGAATTTTAAAGCCCTGAGAGTTCTTAAGAAATCCCTCAATTTAAGATGATGATATACGCAATTTGTATGACTTCTCACCTTTAGTAACAATATTCAGACCTGACTTATATATTTGCCGAGTTTAGATCTCACGTGGCCTTTTAGGTTAAAAAATTTTCATTCACTTTGAAAATAATGGAATTTAAGATATTTAATTCTAGATATTTAACAAGTTTCGCGAGACAAAATGATAAAATATACAAGTTATATTAATATACGCCTTTATATATAATTTATATATCTTTCGGGGAATAAAATATATAAATTTTAGTTTCTTCTTTGAAAGCAATAAAAATATAAAATTTTCCTCGAATCAATTAATTCTCGTTCGTTTCATACTTCAAAACATCTTTTTTTTTATATAAAAGCTTACTTTGAAAGAACAGAAACAAATAATTTATTGAGTATTTGAAAACATTTTATGTGCAATAAATTTCTTCTCTTTGCAAATAGGTTAATGCTGAAAAGCTATTACATCATGTATGTATGCAAGTATGTATGTATGTATGTATGTATATATGTACATATGTATGTATGTATATATATTTTTTTATGCAAGGAGGAGGAGGGGACAAGGGCGAAAGTCCGCAAAAGCGCTCACCAAAGAAGAACAGAGCCAAAATCAAGGTCCAGGGTTTTTGAGATGCCTAGACACTCTGCGTTTGAAAGATTGGAGGTCATAGACAGGAGGAAAGATGGATTAAGGAAGATTGTTTCAGAGGTGACCGGTGAGTAGATGAAAGATTAAAAATACCAATTAACCCTTGCGTTAGAGAGTTGGACAAAAAAGGAATGAGAAAGTATAGAAAGTCTGGTGCTACGTGCTCTCCTTAAAGGAGGAGGTATGCAGTTAGGGAGTTCAAAATAGCAATGTCCGTTATAATAGCAATAGTAAAGAGAGAGTGAGGCAACATTACGGCGAAGGTAAAGATATTAAGGACAGTCAGTAAGAGGTGGGGAAATGATTAGACGAGAAGTCTTTGATTCCAACCGATCAAGTACGGCTGTTGTTGAGCCACCCCATACACGAGAAGCACACTCCATACATAGAGGGACAAGTTCCCTGCACAGAGAGAGCAACTGAGTGGCTGAAGAAACTGCGGAGGCGTACAGCACACCTAACCTGTTACAAGCTGTTTTGGAAACATAGTATATGTGATCATTCCAGGAAAGATCACGAGAAAAGGAAACGCCAAGAATTTTAAGAGTAGAGGAAGGATTGAGTTGTGTTGTTGAAGGCAAGAGGATAGTCGTGTGGAAGATTGTGACGAGTAGACAGATGAAGGAACCGAGTTTTTGATGCATTGAAAGCCACAAGGTTTCCTCTGTCCCAATCAGATATAGAAGAAAGATCAGAGGCCAGGTGTACCATAGCCGTCCTACGCGAAGCATGGACTGACTGTTGAGAGGGAAGCTTTGTGAAGTGGGTGGAGAAGTGAAGAGTGGAATCATCGGCATAGGAGTGAACAGGACAGGAAGTACGAATTAAAAGCTCATTGATAAATAAAAGGAAAAGAGTGGGTGACAGGACAGAACCCTGAGGAACACCGCTATTAACAGCTTTAGGAGAAGAACAGTGGCCATCTACAACTGCAGCTATAGATCGGCCAGAAAGGAAATTAGAGATGAAAGCGCAGATAGAAGGATAGAAACCGAAGGAGGGCAGTTTCGAAATTAAAGATTTGTTCCAAACTATGGAAAGTTTTCGATATGTCTATCGCAATAGCAAAGATTTCACCGAAATCTCGAAAGGAGGATGACCAAGAGTCAGAGATATATGCAAAAAGATCGCCTGTAGAGCGACCCTTGCAGAACCCATATTGATGATCTGAAAGATGATTGTGAGAAGAGAGGTGTTTAAGAATCTTCCTATTAAGTATAGATTCAAAAACTTTAGAAAGGTAAAAAAATAAAAGCAATTCGACGATAGTTGGAGGGTTGAGAGCGGTCCCATCTTCTTTGAGGCAAGCTGAATGAAAGCAAACTTGCAGCAGGAAGGAAAAGTACAGTACAAGATGAAAGACAGACGAAAGAGTTTGCCTAGACATGGTGTCAGCACAGAAGCACAGTTCTTAAGAACAACAGGAGGAACACCATCAGGGCCGTACGCTTTCCTAGAGTTGAGCCCAGATTTGGCAGAAAGAATATCTTTGGAAGAGATTCTAATTTCTGACATAATAAAACCAGAGGGAGGAGGAGATGGAGGAACAACAGCGGAATCGTCCAGGGTTGAGTTGGAGACGAAAGTTTGAGCAAAGAGTTCAGCTTTGTCAGAAAAGACGGCAACTGAGCCGTCGGAATAAAAAAGAGGAGGGAAAGAAGAGGAAGTAAAGTTGCTGGAGAGGTTTTTAGCAAGATGCCAGAAAGAGCGAGAAGAATTAGAATTGGATAGGTTTTCACATTTTGTCGGATGAAGGAATTTTTGGAGAGTCAAAGAACAGATTTTGCACGATTCCGGCAGAAATATAAGCCTAGTGACAGTAAAGAGTTGGATGGCGACGATACCTTCTGAAAGACTCCTCTCTGTTGCGGATAGCATTAGAACAAGTAAAGTTAAACCAAGGTTCTTTGCACAAGTACTCCGAATAAAATATGGAATGTAAGTCTCCATGCTTGAGAGAATCACCTCCTTGATGTGCTCAGCACACTCGGAAGGACCTCGGCCACGGAAGCAGTAATCAAGCCATGGGAAATCACAAGTACTGCCTAAGGGCCTCCGAATCAGCGTGCCAAAGGTCTTGGAAGAATCCAAAGGCCGAATTGGAGCGATAGGATATATATATATATATATATATATATATAATATTATATAATATATATATATATATATATGGAGCGACGAAAATGGATGGAGACGAAGAAATCTCTTATAACAGGCGCTAAACATTTGAACGGAATAAAGTTCTTCTGGAAAAGCTGCATAATCGAAAAAAACTCGTTTACGGTCTTTAAAGCAGAACGAGACTATGAGGAAAAGGCAAAAGAGGAATTTATGAATAGCGAACAGAGAAAAAAATAGAAGGAACGAAGATAGTACATGAGGAAACTGCGAAAAATGAACAGGAAAAAACCCAGAAAAAGCGAGTAAACGGGAAGCAGAAATAACAGAAATAAAAAAAAAGCACCAACAGAGGAAACAAGCACAAAACCAAATCCAAGATTTCAAACAAAGGACATTAGTAGCAATAGGAAAAAAACAAGTAGACAATAAAGAAATCAAACTGAAACCACCAAAAACAAAGGCCCCAAGTAAAAATGGGAAAGAAACTATATGTAAATACTATGTGAAAGGAATTTCCAAATATAAGGGAGGACAATGTATTTACGAACACCCTCCCCTGTGCAACTACTACTACAATAATGGTCACTGCAAATTCGTGGAAACTGCAAATTTTACCATCCGGACATTGCAAAACCTACGCGACATACGTTACCTGCCAGTATGGGAGAAAATGCTACTACCATCATCTCCCGACAAGTTCAACGGACAACAGAAGGAATGAGAAAAAAAATATGCACACAAATAGCAAACAAAACCACTTAAACACAAAGAGCAAAAAAAAATTTTTTCAAGATCTTGTACACAATACGGCCACTAACTCTTATGCAGCACATGCAGCTGACACAGTTAGGAATCCTCGAGCCGGACTGCTTCGTGGCATGAAGCTACCAGAACAGGTAGGCGGGAACGGATCCATCTCGTAGGACCACAAGGCTACAAAAGACGCGATACCAAAGGACAACGAACTGAAAATACACAAGGGGCAATGCAAAACAAAGAACATACACAATGTCATGGCAAACATTCAAGGAATAAAACCGAACAACTCGCCAAACAGTTTCGTACCTGAAAGGTTTATGGAGGAAACAAGGGCGGACATCGCATGCCTCACTAAAACACATCAAAGATTGCCAAGGAAACTGCGATAACTGCGAACACTGTATCGATAAGAAAAAATTGCATATCGATAGATTCAACTTACTATGAGCGGATAGAACAGCGAGACGTAAAGGTGGCTGTGCTATTTATATACACGAGAGGCATATAACAGAGACTGTAATAAGTAAATTCAACAGCTTCGTGGAAACCTTTGCAGTGAAAATAGAGACACTAAACGTGGTACTGATAGTCATCTATAGACCTCCAAACTCTCCAACTGAAAAGTTTTCGGATGTCATTTATGATATCAGAACCCTAATAAAGTCAGTAACCTTTCTATCCCCTAATATAATACTCTGCGGCGATTTTAATTTCCCATTTATAAAATACAAAAAGGTAGGTAGAAATACATTTATACAGCAAGATGAGGGGGGCAAAAGAGAGGACCAGGAGCAAGCAAAAATGTTGATAATTCTCGCAAACGAGTTTATGCTGACACAGTAGATAACAGAAAATACCATAAAAAATAACTGCCTATATCTGGTATTCACGAATAACACGAACTTGATTGCTGATATAAAAATAACCCCAACTATTATCTCGGATCCCAACTTAATCGAGTTATCAAAAAATATGGCAAGAACATTAAAAGACAACACACATATTGAGGAAAGAATCAAATATGGGACTTTTAACTTGAACTCAAGACCATAAATTGGGAAGAAATCAGATCACACATGGCCCAAATAGACTGGAGGACAGTTTTAGAGAATAAAAACTGATGAAATGCTAACAACCTTGGAAGAAAAGACGCTGAGAATTTTAGAAAAATATGCTTCCAAAGTACAGCCAAAAGGAAAGAGGAACTGGTTAGATAGGCAAAAGAGAAGAATATCCCGCCAAAGAAAGAGAGTAGCGGCGACGTTAACAAATTGCGGAGACATCACTGCCAGGAAAACAATACAAGAAAAAATGGAGAGTATCGATAGGGAAATACAAACCCTGATTAAGGACCACACAGAGGGAGAAGAGGAAAAGGCGGTAGAAGCAATAAAGAAAAATCCAAAATATTTCTACAGCTATGCGAAAAGGAAAACAAAAACGCGCACCACTATCGAGCCCTGAAGGAAAGGAAATAATGAACTAACAGACGATCAAAAAGAAGTATCTGAAACATTGATAACCCAGTAGGAATCAGTTTTCAGTACCCCAAAAAGTGACAAAGCGATACCTGACATAGATGCATTCTTCGAAGAGAAATTGCAAGGAGAATGTAAACAGGTTTTGATTTTACCTCAGATGATGTAGTGAGAGCTATAGGACAAGTGAAATCACATTCAGCTGCAAGTCTAGTCAAATGGAACGCACTATTCATTAAAAACCATAAAAATGAAATAGCTACACTCTTATACTGGATATGGAGAAGACCCCTAGACACTGGAGAAATACCGAGCACCTTCAAAAGAGCGAACATTGTCCCTATACAGTATATAAAGGAGAGGATAGATCTCAAGCAAAGAGCTATAGATCAGTGTCTTTGACGTCCCACCTCACTAAAATATTTGAAAGAGTAGTTAGAGGGAAAATCTATGAATTCTTGGAGACTCTGGAAAGACTCGCCGAAAATCAGCACGGATTCCGATCAGGAAGATCATGCCTCTCACAACTTATAGAGCACTATAACAATATCCTAGATCCACTCGAAGGCAATGAAAACTATGGTGTCATATACCCGGATTTTGCAAAAGCTTTCGACAAATGCGATCATGGTATAATAGCATATGAAATGAAACATATGGGAATAACAGGCAAAGTGGGAAAATGGATCTACAACCTCCTCAGAAAACGTCTACAGGACTCAAAATTCAAGGTGTATCATCATCAGAATCAGAAGTACGTAGCTCAGTACCACAAGGTACACTAGTGGCCCCACTCCTGTTCATTATCATGCTAACAGACAAAGACAGTGGAGTAAACAGCAACAGTATAGTAACATCCTTTGCGGACGATACAAAGATCAGCAGAAAAATCAGCGATGTAAATGAAGTGGAGGCCTTGCAGAGGGACACGAACAAAATATACACATGGTCAGAAGACAACAATACGACATTTAACACCGAGAAATTTCAGCTTTTGAGATGTGGTAGAAATGAGGAACTTAAACAGACTGCATATTATGCTCCAGATAGACAGGAAATTCAGAGAAGCACCAAAGCGGTTGACTTGGGGATAATAATGGCCGATGATGCCAAATTTGAGACCCAAAATCAGATAGCAATAAACCAAGCAAAAAGAGTCGCGGGACGAGTACTAAGAACGTTCAAAAGGAAGGACAAGACAGTTATGATTCCCCTGCTGAGAACACTGATTATACCAAAACTTTAATACTGCTCAGTTTTGATATCCCCATATAAAAAGGAAGAAATTAATAAACTACAAGAAACGCAGACATATTTCACAGCCAAGATTGATGGCTGCAAAGAACTCAACTACTGGGAAAGACTACGTAAACTAAATCTGTACTCCCTGGGAAGAAAAAGAGAGGTACATCATAATCAACTTACGGAAAATGATCGAAAAACTGGTACCAAACCTCAAACTAAACCCAATTACATCCAAACAACACTGGAAAATAGGAAAGGCAGAATATGTAGTGTTCCCAAATTAAAGGCCCGACAAGGGACCTCCTCAACACTGAAGGAAAATAGTTTGGTTGTTAGGGGGCCAAGACTTTTTAACCAGCTTCCAAAGGACCTCAGAAACGTTACAGGGGTCAAAGTTGAAGTCTTCAAAAGAAGACTAGATGCTTGGCTCAGGACGGTACCAGATGAGCCGGGTGTACCTGGCTATGTGCGGTGGAGCGCGCAAGAGAGCAACTCGCTCCTCCACCAAGCCAGGCCTAGAGGCGGGGCCACCAGCTTGACCTTCGTGCGAAGAGAGACCAACACACGGAACCTAAACGAGGTTAACGAGGTAAATATATATATATATATATATATATATATATATATATATATATACATATATATATATACACACAACTGCGTGAATCTTAAAGAAGATGTAAAGAGAATGTCCCCATACAAGGCTTGATAGCAACCAGAGACAAAACTCTCACCCAACATTTAATTCATAAGAATATTGTAACTCTGTTTTCTATCCTTTACGAAGCTTTACGTCGTCTCAAGTTAAGGAAATATTTCGTAGTCAGTGGGACACGGCCTACTATAAATTACGTGTCCTGATATCAACTTGCTTTACAACACCATTGAAAGCTTTTTTCCTGCATTAAATCAGTCTAGATCTACATTTATTGGAGACATCTTTAACTGCCATCATTAATGATAACTTTAGTGAATATGACCAATAGACAGCGGGGTACCGAGTGTGTATAAAGTAACGCGAATGGAGAGAGAAATCCAATTTGAATTATATTCGCATTAACGCGAGTGAACATGGACAAGTAATATTTATTACATGTACTTTATAACTGTATATTCGATAGTAAGGTTTAAATGAGGTGTTGAAAATGTTCACCATAACCTCTATACAGGCTCTTGCACGGCGTATCACATTCAAATCAACCAGTTCAAATCAGATTTGTCTCTTCACTTGCGTTATTTTATACACCTATAAAATTTAAACATAAAACACACTGTGCTAATGACAGATTGAAGATCGAAACACTTCAGTATTGCTCCACCAACTTTCCAACAGTAGTTTGAAAGACGCTTTTAATATTACAGTCTTACATAAAAACTGCAGCTCATGGTCTATGAATCATCAAGATTAATGCAGTTTCAAAACTACATTTATCCCAAATAATCGAACGCTTCTGTGAAGCTTAGAAAACCAAATATTGGACATCTTTGACAGAGGAGTGAAAAGGAAGGAAGGACTTTATCGCATAAACTTTTTTTGGACTAATCAGAACATGGTAACTCAATTTTTAAAACACTTTCCTTCATTTAAATTTCTATTAATTTTTCTCCCGTATTTGTCATTTTATACAAAATCTTCATGACATTTTCAATATGAAGTTTCTAAGTTTGTTTCGCTTTATTTTAGGCCTTTTTCTAAATACAAAAAAATGTAATAATTGTGAAGTCCTTTTCCGTGATCTGACACTCTCATCAGTAAATGTACAGTACAGGGTGTCCCATAAGTCTGGAACCATAGGGTACAATAAGTAATTCATGTTTTTCCGTTTATGCAAGTGCCCATGATGTCTTTGAGTAAGGAAGAACGCATCCAGGTAATTCTGCTCGTAGGAAATCGGAGTCAGAGGGAGGTCGCTGAGGAATTTAACAGATTGCATCCGAACCGCGCGCCGATAACACACAGCTGTGTCGGCAAACTTGTAGCAAAGTTCAGGGAAACGGGATCCATAGGAGATAAACCACGCAGTGGACCTCCGAGACATCCACCGACGATGACACAGCCGCTACCATCATCGCTCATTTCACAAACAGTCCCCAAGAGTCTCTTCGGCATTTTTATTGCTGTTTTTATCATTTTGCCCCATGGTTCCAGACTTACGGGACACCCTGTATATCAGGTGTCCCAAAAATATGCCCCTATTTTTTAATAAATGTTCCAAGCTAAAAAAAAAAAAAAGGTGGCGCATTGGATGATTAGAAGTAGTCTCATTAAGGTAAGTAATGTTTACATTGTTTTATATTAAATCATTATATCATGTAAAAATGCTAAATATATCTATATTAACATATTTTATACAAGAATTGAATGGGGGTACAGGACTTGTATGGCGCATCTGAACTCATGCGTGAAAAAATTGGCGAATGAAATGTAAAAGGTTGGCCACCCCTGCTCTAGACAAACAAACACAACAGGTAAGTAAAAGATAAGAGTTTATTAGCCTTAATTAAACATATTCAGTGTAATCGCCATTTTTTTTCTAACACAATATTCAACCTTACACAAATGTTTGACAATTTTTGGAAAAAAAGTGAGCTTGGATGTTATTGATTACCTCATAGATTTTAGGTCTTCAAGTGTCTCAGGGTTGGTAGAACAGATCCTGTCTTTTATGTAACTCCATAAAAAAAAAAAAAAAAAAAAAAGCCAGGGCGTGGTGAGGTCAGGTGAGTATGGGGGTCATTCCACTGGCTCACGAAGGGAGATTAGTCGCCCGGAAAAATGTTTCCTCAAAAAGTTCAAAGTTTCACAAGCAGTGTGCGGAGGTGCTTCATCCTGCTGAAACCACTGCGAATCCGGGGTAATGCAGTTAGTTCCTTTAAGGAGCAAACTAATTTGTTAGGGTGAGTAAAAATCTTGTAATATCTGACGATATGAATTTTGCGTTACCATTAATGCTTTTCCAGTTTTATTCCCAAAAAGTAGGGACCTACTACACCATACCACCCAACAGCGACCCAAATGTTGAGTTTAGCAACACTACGTGGAAGTTCTATTGGAGCGCCAGCATAATTTCTTCAGTAACGAAAATTTTGCTTATTAATCTCCCAAGACAGTGAAGTGGATGCCTTTCAGAAACTCTGGTTCTTCTAACTTTGCTAACATCCATGTTGCAAATTCCATTTGTTTTTGACCATCAGTTAGTGAAGCTTGTGAATGAATTTTGTAGGGATAAATGTTTAATTCGGTACGAAGTATATGATGCACAGATGTTCGCGAAATACCTACTTCTGCTGACAAATGTCGAAATGACTTTTGCGGACTGCACGCAATAATTTCATGAACTATATTCACGTGTTTCATAGTGCTTGTGGATCGTCTCTTACCAATATTATCCTTATGTTGATCGTTTACATTCCCTTTTGTCTGAAATTTCCTAACAATTCGTGATATTATCTTTCTAACTGGTGGATCTTTGCATCCATATTCTCTGCAAAAGTTCATCTGCACTTGAGTCACAGAATTTGTCATATGAAACCATTCAACGATTTTGATTTCCTGTTGCAGCTGCAAACGCAGTATCACTGAGGGTTCAGCCATACTGTTCCGTGGTGACTAGGTCTCTAAAACGGCTCAGTAAAGACCCATCTTTCTTTAAAGACTAACCTAGTAAAGCCTTCCGAGGCCTTACTCGGCTATAGTCTATTGGTAGCGGTAGCGTTTTTTCCTAATTTCTACGAAATTAGGGAAAGTTATTGCTTTAAGTATGAAATGGTAAAAGAACGGTTTTAATATATAATACTTATTAGTTATTAAGGAATGAAAGATTAGAAATGTATAGGTATATGCATGTAGGTATATGCGGAATAAAAACCCTACTCTATTACCATTCTGAAAAAGAAAACCCAATAATAAAATGTACATCCATTATGAAATAACTGGCAAATAAAAGTAGGGACATTTTTGTGGGACACACACACACACACAATATATATATATATATATATATATATATATATATATATATATATATATATATATATATATAATATATATACAAAGTGTTCAAACAAAAATGCAACCCATTGGAGAATGCAAATATTGCAATCTAACCCTTTTCTTTCTGTTTCGGGTTGCGTTTCTTTTTCAAAATATGTGTGTGTGTGTATGTGTTGTGTGTGTGTGTGTGTGTAAAAGAAATTTGTCAAACATTTTTACACAATTTCCGATTCTTGGATAAAATATTTCTTCTATCAAATACATTTTAAACTGAAAATTATTTTCAATTGATCAATAATTCGGATGTAATAATAAGCGAGGAGGACCAGAAACTGGTATATCACTCAGGCCAGATGAATGCAACCCACTATACTAACTCCCAGAGTAATATTACCAACACCATCAGGGTTCGAACCCTCGAGCTCAGTATCTTCACTCCTCTCTTAGGAAATTGTGTTGTTTGCTGAGCTCCGGGCGCTGGCTAATTCGAACCTACATTCTCCGACGGGAAATTTCATCGACACTAATAACACCGGTCTGCATGAAAATCGATTGCTTTATTTTGAGTTGTGATTCTGAAGCAGTTCGCTGCGCTGAATTAAAAAATGCTACCAGTTTTTTTCTATCACCCACAGTTTTAAAGTTATTAGCAAAACAATTTTGGGGCGTTTTGTAATTTTTTACCTTTTTTATCTTTAATTAATTTCGTTTTTTCATATTTTTCAGATAGATAATTCTAACATTACGTCTTTAAAATTTTAATAATGGCTTCTAGAGGATGTACCCATAGTCCAGACATATTTTGTTATATTTGTGATCTGTATGTTGTTGTAAAACAAACGACAAATGTAACGACCTTCATTAACAGAGCTTATCATGCTTATTTTGGAATTAAATTAGGAGGTCAAGACAAAAGTTGGGCTCCACACAAGGTTTGTCTTACGTGTGTTGCGGCACTAAGGAATTGGAGCAAATGTAAAAAGAAAAGTTTGCCATTTGGGATCCCTATGGTATGGCGCGAGCCTAGAAACCATACCGACGACTGCTACTTCTGTTCTTGCACTGTTAAAGGTTATAATGCAAAGAATAAAGAGAGCCTTCAATACCCAAGGTCCAGAAGTTCCTATTCCACGTCCACCGGAGAGTCTGGATCAATACAATTCAGATTCTGATTCAGCTCCAAATCCAGACAATGATGATGTTTATGAACAGCCAACAGCTGACCGAGATCCTCCTAAACCATTAACCCAAGCCGAACTAAATGACTTAGTCAGGGATTTGAATCTGCCTGAGGACCCTGCAGAACTTTTGGGGTCTAGATTGCAGGAGATCAATTTATTGGCATCCGACACATACTTCGCTTGGTACAGAAATCGTGAGAAAGACTTCGTGCCTTTTTTCGAAGAAGATGGTCCCTTGGTATTTTGCAAGGACATCACAGGATTAGTGTGCAAGCTAGGCATCGAATACCAAACCAGTGACTGGAGGTTGTTTATAGATTCCTCTAAAACCAGTCTAAAAGGAGTGTTACTGCACAACGGTAACAAATATGCATCAATCCCAGTGGCCCATTCTACTCATTTAAAAGAGACCTATAACATGAAACTGCTTCTGGAAAAAATTCAGTATCAAAATCACAGATGGATATTGTGTGGGGATGTCAAAGTCCTTTGCATGTTACTTGGGCAGCAATCAGGATACACAAAGATGCCATGTTTCATCTGCGAATGGGATAGTCGAGCACGTGACCAGCACTGGAAGAGGAAAAGTTGGCCTCCTAGAGAGAATCTTACCCTAGGATCAAAGAACATTTTACATGAACATCTAGTTGAACCAAATAAAATCCTCCTACCACCCTTGCACATTAAGTTAGGCTTGATGAAGCAGTATGTCAAAGCATTGAATAGAGAAGGTGGGTGTTTCAAGTACATTTGTTCAAAATATCCAAAGATTAGCTACGAGAAAATAAAGGACGGTGTTTTTATAGGTCCTCAGATTAGAAAGTTATTGACATACGATAATTTCCTGAACACAATGACCAATAAAGAAAAAGAAGCATGGCTTGGTTTCAAAGATGATGTTGAAAACTTCTTGGGAAACTACAAAAGCCAAAATTATGAAAGACTGGTGGAAAATATGCTTAAAAAGTTTTGCGCCTTAGGCTGCAACATGAGCTTGAAAGTTCACTTCTTATTTTCGCATCTTGACCGTTTTCCCGAAAATCTCGGAGATGTCAGATGTCAGTGAGGAGCAAGGGGAACGATTTCACCAGGACATCAAAACTATGGAAAGAAGATATCAAGGAAGATGGCATACAAATATGATGGCGGATTACTGCTGGTGTCTGCAACGAGATCAGCCTAACGCACAGCATAAGGAAACATCAAAGAAGCACCGGTTTAGTCGTCATTAGTCAGATCTACCTTCGCAGTCTTAAGTCTTTGGAGTAAGTCCTGAAATGTAAATATATTTTGTCTTTCAGTTATTTTTTTATTCTTTCATAAACAAGCAATATGCTTGTCCAAGAGCTAGGAGCTATTTAATTCTGCTTTAATTAGGTTTTACTCTATCACCTAAAGATTTCGTGCTACAAGGGGTGTTGTAATACCTCATCTGTCCCCAAATGTTAACCACCCATTGATGGGAGGGGAGAGAGTATTTTGCTGGGAACGGGACTGGTTGTTATATATATTTACCCTACATTATTATGTAAGCGTTACTGTAGTCTATAACAACAAAATTTATGGTTTAGCATGTGCAATCCAATGTTGGTCTCGATAAGATGGTTCACATTTGGGGATAAATGGGGGATTTATGACACACCCTGTAGTGAGAAAACCATACGTGACAGGGAAAAACTAACTATTTTTGAGATCAGCGCACTCAAATTATATAGAATCACCAACTAGTTTGTAAAAATCGATCGACGTTTTCAAATGTGTACTGGTGTAATCTAACCTCGCTGAATCTTCCCTAACCTAACCCCCAAAAATTGGTTAATAAAATTTCACGCCCACGAAATGTCGTTACCTCAAGTAATTCCTCCCACCCCAATCCCCTAATAAATAACTAAAAAAATTCTCTCTCCTCCAATGTAATCCAATACTAATAACGGTCTAACTAAACTCTTATAGTCTATGAATATACATACATATATGATTAGATTAGATTTAATCCCATTGATTAACTGTTGGGATATTTATTTTTTATTTTTTTTTATTTTTATTTTTTTGATAGAAAGGAAAATCCGATAGGATTAAAAACCTGACGAAATTCGATTGAATTTGACCAACCGGATCATCAGACCCAAACTTCGAACCAAGCCTTTTGGTAGCGCTTCCCCATCTATGGGGCGTACCCATCCAGCAGGGCCGCGAAGAGGTTAGCAAAGAAAAAAGTAAAAATGTGGATATTTTCCCTAATTTTACTATCACAATACCCGGTATGATAAGCAAAAATTGTTTAGAAAAAGGGTCATGCACAATATACAGTTTCGGAAAAAAGTTCGCCTAGAATATAAGAGTAATTACCATTTGGTAATATTCTTTTTTTCTTTCGCTACTTTCTCTTTTGCGACATTAATAAATTTTCAAGAACAAAACACAATCATTGCCGATTCGTAATTGTTGTATGACTTAGAAATTGTTTCTAGGCAAACTTTTTTCCAGAATTGGACATTAACCCTTTCGTGCCGTATGGGCGCAAATGAGACCACCAAATTTTATGAGATTTTAGTCATTCTGGAGATATAACAAGTGTTTTTTTGTGGCATGAAAAGTAAACGAAAATCAGGTATGAAAGGGTTAATGAATGAAACTCATTTTTTATGCTTCCTCACACTGATTGCGGTACCAGTAAATTACACTCCATGAATACCATTTGCAGGTAAAATAAGGAGGCCGCAAAGGATTGACTTCAGGTTGAAGGGAGTGTTGGATTAAAAAAAAAAAGTGTGGCAAACATTGCCTTCAGTGAACTTTGTCTCTGTCTATCCGTCTCTTTTCGAAGTATTCGCAATCTTAATAGAAAGGAAGAGCTTTATTTTACGATTTTCTTCATTCTGATTCATTATCCGCGGAAATAAGTAATTTTTATCGTCTTTCTTCAATTATAGTTTTAGTTACTTTTTTTTGCTACCGTTTTTTTCATCTTTTTGTTTTGTTTCAACTTATTTTCTTACCAATTTTGAATTTTTCTTCGAATTAAGACGATTTCTATTTTTAAAATCGCTTTACGGTAAAATTTTAATTTTCTTTATTTTAATGTATTTTTGTTTACAGTTTCCACGAGAGAGAATTTGGAAGAGGTAATCGTGGGAAACTGGTGAGGTAAGAAAGTGGCTGAACTGAATACGAGGAAAGTACAGTGCTTCCTTATCTAAGTAATTCCTATGCGAAGGACGCAATGTAAATTAAATTATAATCTTTTTCTTGAAAAACGGGAAAAATCACATACATGATGTACACTTTCATGGGAGTTCTTAAATTGCGATGTGCTGAACGGCTGGAGGTACGTTTGGATCATTGCTCCCTTATCTAAGTAATTTCAGAGAGAGTTACAAAGAGGAGTTACAAGGAAAAGTAGTACCTCAAAAGGCCTTGCGGCCCATACCGAGGAGGTACCAATGGCAACGGGTGCCACGGAAAAATTCTGTCACCCACAAATAGTGTGCAAGATTCGGTCTGCCCTTTTCTTGAACAGATCCACAGAAGAACTGTTCACAACTTCTAAAGGTAACCTGTTCCACGTATCACAGATCTTATACGTAAAGTGATTCCCACACACACTAGTCCTAAACCGTTTCAAATCCAACTTCCAACCATTGTTGCGAGTTGGGTTATCATTTAAACTAAACATGCTTCTAAAATCGACATTGTTGAACCCGCGTAAGAACTTGAAAATCTCGATCAGTTGACCGCGCAGCCTCCGAGTTTCAAGCGAAAACAAGTTCAGGGCGCGTAACCGTCGATTGTAGCCCATATGCCTAACGAAAGGGATTAACTTTGTGGCCCTCGCCTGCACTCGCTCCAGCCTCTCAATATCTTTCCAGAAGGTGGGTGACCAGAAATGCACAGCATACTCCAGGTGCGGCCGAACCAGAGAATTGTACAGCGAGAGCACAATCTCCTTCTTCCGAAATCAAAATTGCCTCCTTATATAACCCAACAACTTCTGGGCTTTCTTTTCCACCTCTACGCACTGTTCCGTAAATTTAAGGTCGCTGCTAATTAGCACATCAAAGTCCTTTTCCAAATCAGTCGCCTCGATATTACTCCCCAACATCGAGTAGTCCGACTTGGGATTGGTGTAGCCATTGTGCATCACCTTGCATTTACCCAAGTTAAACGGCATTTGCCATTTTTCGGACCACTCTCCTATCCTACGTAGGTCCGCACGCAGTTGACCGATCGCTTCTGATGTCCCAAGATTGGCTCTAAGCTTCGTATCATCAGCGAATTTGGCGATCCGACTACGATGCCACCGTCGATATCATTTATGTAAATGATAAACAACAGTGGCTCCAAAACGGAACCCTGAGGAACCCCACTAGTGACCGAGGCCCAACCCCAACTAGCCCCTTTAATTACAACCCTCTTCCACTTATTCTTCAGCCAGTTTTCGATCTACCTACCTACTTTCCCACCAATACCCAGCACGCGTACTTTGGCCATTATCCGGCAGCGAGATACCTTATCAAAGGCTTTCTCAAAGTCGAGAAAAAGTATATCAATCGCCCTACTCTTATCATACTCACCCAACATGACGTGGAAAAACTAGAGCAAGTTGGTGAGACACGACCTATGCCGTCTAAATCCATGTTGGGAGTCCCCAAGTAGCTTCTTGGAATCCAAATGGTCAACGATCCTATCCGCTATTATCACCTCCAATAATTTACTTACAACCGAAGTGAGATTAATGGGACGATAGTTCTCTGGACTTTCGTGATCCCCTTTCTTAAAAAGAGGGGTCACATTGGCTTCCCTCCAGTCACCAGGCACTTGGCCCGTCTCCAACGATTTGTTGAAGACCGTAGCCAGGTGGGGAGCCACCTGGTCGTGCACCTCCCGCAACACTCTGGGGAGGAACTGGTCTGGCCCAGGAGCCTTAAACGCGCTCAGTTTGTCTATTCTATCGGCAACGACTGTCGCAGTACACCGAACACTATCCACGCCAGCACCTTCGTGCCTGACGCCTGGCTCTGGGATGACGCGGGTGTCCTCCCTGGTGAACACTCCCGCAAAGTACTCATTCAGCACATTGGTGGTGTCCGCGTCGGAGGTCCGCAGAACGCCGCTTCTAATGGGCTTTCTACTATTACCATAACTGAAGAACTCCTTAGGGTTCCCCTTACAGAGGCTTGCCAACCGTAGTTCTTCGTTACGTTTCGCTAGCCTAACCTTCGCCTTCACTTCCCTGCACTGGCCGGCATACGCCTCAGTGTTTTCATGGGAACAATTGGCCTTCGCCCTTCTATACGCAGCTTTCCTATTTCGGATAGCCAAAGCGATGTCACGACTGAACCACTTAGGCTGCGTTGAAGCAGGGGTGACCGGTTTTGAGGGTATGGCAGCAGACTGCAGCACCATAAACTCGTCCCGGAATCCACTCCACACTCCCTCAACATCGCCACCGACTGTAACCCCATCTCACCTACGCTATCCCGGAGGCCAACAAAGTCCGTCCGCCGTAGATCGATCTTACTGCCTCTCGAGTTACTACGCTTCACCCGAGGGACGCAGACACAGAACCTAATCAGACCGTGATCACTCCCACCTAACGATTCGTCAACGGTGAGGCCAGTGACGAGGTTGTCTTCGGTCGTGAATACTAAGTCTAGAAAGCTTTCGCCTCGTGTAGGCCCATTGACCTAAGGAGTGAGGAAGTTCTCATCAGCAAAGTCAACTAGCCTCCTCCCTTCGGCATCAGCAGTCCTGTCTTCCCACTTTATGCCGCGACAGTTGAAGTCTCCTAAAACTACACACACCCTATCCCCTAGTAGGCTACGGAGTTCGGTGTACAGGGCTGTATCCTCCGAGTTGGAGATGCGGGGATCTGTACACCAAAATTAACCTATAGTTCGCTCCTCTCACGTTCAGATCGATGCCAAGCAGCTCCCGTTCTGACCGGAACTGGCAGTCGACCGGACTCAACGTGTCCCTGACGTATATTAGTACCTCACCCCCCTCCCCACGGGTGCGGTCTTTGCGAAACATTCTATACCCGGGAATTTCGAACTCCCCAACGAGGTCCCTACGATCACTATGAATCCAGGACTCGGTGATAACAACGATATCCTGGTATTCTGATGCTAAGAGCGCCCGTAGCTCGCAGAACTTATTCCTAATCGACCTAGCATTAAAAAGCATTGCACGAAGGGAGCCTTCCCTATTCTGACCTCTCACTAGCACGACTCATTTCCCGAACAGCCAGGGCTGTGGGGAGTTGAAGAGCCCCTCACCAACGAGAGAGCGAGCGAGAGAGAGCGAGAGAGCGAGAAATGATTAATTTTTTAAAAGCATGTCTCTCGGCATGATGGCCTTGACATTCGTCGAAGAAACATACAGCGATGATGAAATGACTTCTTGTACATAATACATACTTTTAGAGAGAGTAAAAAAAATGCACGGTGTATATTAGATTATGTAGTTTCGAGTTTCATGCCATCCTTCATTTTCCACTGTCCTATAATGCGTAAATGGGCACACGATATAAGTGTACACATGGTGTGAATGAACTCTGAAGCTATTCTTTTCATTATATGTTTTCTACTTCCCTATAAATCTTCTTTCACAACAATTTTCTTTCAGCATTGGATGGCGGAAAAGGGAGAGACTTCTTTGTTCTACACTTTGCTGCTATTACTACCACAATTCCTGTGTGAAAACTTTACACGTCTACAAGTATAAGCATGGTATTAGCTTTCCGGAATCTTTACTTTCATTTGCTTTTTCTAATAATTTTTGGTGTCGTCTACTTTCTTGAGGTAGTTTAGAGTTTATCTTAGAGTCTTTGTTAGCCTCTAACTCCGTATAGATCCCCCTCCATCAGATTTAAAAGGGAAATGAATTTTTCAAAATATTTGCATTGTTATTCTTTCTTCAGTAAGTCAATTATTAATATTATTACTCAATATTACTCTTCATTATTGTTGTACGGAGTTGTAAGAACTCTATCTCGGCTGTCCAATGAAACCAAGCATTATCGTAAATCTTAATTTTAAGTCATTAAAATTAGCTCCTGGCATTAAACAAACAGGGCATCATGCCCAAATATTCATAAACTATTTACTATATAAGCAGTGCTGATGGCATTAAATAAATAACATTTTGAAGCAAAACTGCAATAGTTATAAAACTCCAAATTTATACAAATATCATAATATCTTTCTAATGGAAAGGAGCTGACCCTTAGAATGAACTAGGAGAACATATAGAAACAGCCTCACCTTTTTTTTATGTAGGAAGGAAGGGGCAAGGGCGGGCGCCCGCAGAATCACCACCCCTCTATATAAGAAGGAGAGAGCCAAAATCAAGGTCGTTGAGGCCCACGATGCCATTTTATTACTTTTTTTCATAAATTTTTCAAACATTGTGCAGTGTGTAAAATGCATTCATTTGTAGTGAAGAATAGAGGGAGAAGTGTGTGTTTGAGAGCATGCTGGAATGCTCACAGGGTAGACGAGAGACAAAAAGATCAGCGACAGAAGAAACGGGAGCTCCAGCACTCCATCTTCTGCCTAACGTACCCCCCCCCCCCCCGGAGTACTTCCCTGGTCGATTGGTGTCTACAGTCTCCCCTTCTGTCTTTGTCTCTCTTCAAAAGTTCCCTAGGATGTGTGCCAATATTTGTCTTTTTTCATAACTTACTATGTAGTGCAGTGTCGATCACCGAGCATAAAATTACACAAATTATAATATACATACAGATAATGATTGACTTTCATTAACAGTAATAATATACTTCTAGTTTATTTTAAAGGCTATTATTATTATTAAATGCGGTAGTAATATGTTTCTGCTATTATGATTAAGCAGATATAACCTTAATATTTTCATGAAAATAATTTCGCATGGTATTAGTAACAAGTAATTTTCTAAAACTGCTTGCCTCTCTTCCTATCTGTCTGTTTTACGGTACAACTCGTTCAACTTCATTAATAATTGCTGCACAAATTGTTTCTCCTCTTCAAGTAATTATTTAATTATCTTTTTAAAGAAAACATTCTTCTTTTCACCTAAAATTCTTTAAAAAATGTTTGCTCCGTATTCAAATTGGGGATAATTCTATTCATTCAAATTATAAATTTTTTTCAGACTCAGAATTTGATAAATTATATTATAATTTTCTCAGAAACTAATAATATAATTGATAAGAATGTGAACATAATTAGGCTTTTTTCTTCCTTTAAGTCTCAAAAGTGGACGTGGAATCCAATCAGTGATGAAATTTTAATTTTACTGAGGTGTGGACTTTGTTATTCATCAGGGTAAACATTAAATTTTATACATCTTAAATTTCTACTAACGAATTTAAAAATTAAGTTTCTTCAAATTGCTGTCATTGGTAAAGTAAATGCATAGGTTATGGTACTCACTATAGAAAGAATTTTTAGGAACATTGTCCAAAGCAAATCGTCTTATTACCCACTTGATTGATCCATTTAAAGTTTTTTCTTTTAACCACTGGTTAATGAAGCTAATATCCCCATGGGAAAAAGCCACACCCTTAGGAAATTGCGGTCGTCGAACAAAAGCAAAATTATGAAATTACAGACAGTAGGCTCTTAATTATTCCGTTCTCCAATTTTTAGTTTGTTTGAGACAACCTGTGGCTGATTCAAGCCTTCTTCATGAGGTACTTACTTATGAGGTAATCATCTGTGAAAAAAGGTTTCGAAAAACAGCTACACTTTTCAGGGGAAAATGGTACCGGGAAGGTCAACTTTTATTTTCAACAATTTTAATGTAATTTACACAGTATTCTCTACTGCACAATATCCCCTTTTTGAAAATTTTAGTTCTGTTGACCGAAAAATAAAAGATAAGGGAACCCTCTTTATAGGTGGGGGGGGGGGGGGGGGGGCAGTTCTTGAGGAAACGAAAATGTAATAAAACCTTTTAAAAATGTATATAAATACTATATAAACAATTCTTTAATCACATTCTGAATTTATACTATTACTTTTTAATATTAATAGCTAAATATTCCCAAATATACTGTTCTGGAGAGAGAATGGAAAATAAATTCTGGACAAAATAAAGACTGGTACTCACCACTGCTATACCTTGAAGATGACTGTATTCTTCTTTTATGTGCCAATTTTCAATAAATTCTGTTATTTAGTTCTTGAGTTATTGAACTTTGTTCCTCCAAACAACTATAAAAGGAAAAAATTGAAGTAAAAAAAATCTAGGGTGGTTAAAATGAAGTTCAGGTGGTTTCAGTTTCCAACCCGTTACAGTATATAATAATTACTGTAGGTTAAGATGAAGAATCCAAACGCGGTTTATAGACGAAATCCGAAAAGCATGTCCAAATATTATGATTGAAAACATAGTGATAGTATGCTTTTAGCCAATCAAAATTTATGGCCGTTGCTTTTTATATATATATATATACACACACACATATAAGGTAAGTATGCAGTTTTGTGGCAGCCTATTTGTTGGCAACGCTCATGGCCCCTCATTGGCCGAAAGTTTTGACGTGGGAAATTACTAACCAACCTAGAACGATCTAACCTAGTGTGTGTACGCCTAACCCGGGCAAAATATTCAATTTGACTGGCTCGACGTACGAAATGTGCGGGGTTTCCGTCTTTGTTGAATTTGTCTAAAGCTCGATGGCCGCGAAACAAAGAATATACAAAGGACACCAAACAACAACAGACTGGCTGGTCCCCACGAGGCTGTCTGTTTAAGAAGGAAGGTTAAAAGATAGAAGAAAATTTAAAGACGGTGAAAATTTTAAAGCAAAGAAAATGTTGAAAGGAAGGAAAGACATTTAAAGATGAAGTGAAAGTAAAGAGGAGAGAATACGAGTGAAAATTCTAAAATACTTCTACGCGATAACAAATGCTTCTAACTGGGGTTTAAAGCAAGATAAGCATCTAGTCTCTTTTTAAAGGATTCGATCGAATTACTTTGAACTACGCTGTCTGGCACTCCATTCCACAAATTAATTATACGATTGAAGAAAAGTGTTAAGCTTCATTAGAATTAAAATGTTTACCTACAAATTTGAGACTATTACGCGAGTTTCATCTGCATTCCTGAAGGCGAAATATTTTTTGGCATCGACATTATCAAAACCTTTAATCATTCTAAATACCTGGATTAAATCTCCTCGAATTCGCCTTTTCACAAGTGAGAATAAATTTAACGTTTCTAAACGGGCAGCGTATGATTTGTTTCTAAATCTAGGAATCATCTTAGTAGCCCGTTGCTGCACTCTCTCCATTATGTCTATGTTCTTTCGTAAATATGGGAACCAGAACCGAACGCAGTATTCCAGGTGGGGGCGTATTAAGGAATTATATAATGTTAGCATTGTTTTCTCCGACTTAAATTCAAATGATCTATCAATAAGTACTAAGATTCTATTTACTTTTCTAACCGCTTCGATACACTGGTTACTAGGTTTTAGAGTTTTGGCAACAATAATACCGAAATCTTTCTCTTCCGTAACACTCGTTAGTGTATTGTCACTTTTCTGTAACATTGTTTCTACCGATATGCAACATTTTACACTTATCTATAGGGTGTTTCAGGTCGACCATAGAAATATGGAAATTGGCAGAATTTGTAGCAAGTAGGTAGTAATTCAATTTCAGGTCGACCCTATATATTCACCTGCAATAAAAAGAAACACTTCAATTAATTACAGAATTACTATGACAAACTTCAAATACCAAATACAAACTACAAATTCCGCCAATTTCCATATTTCTTCGGTAGTTTACTCTCGTCATATAAATAATATACAGTACTTACAATATCATTAAAGAAATAGAGCAAATTATGATCGTAAGACGATAACAATTACGTTGAAAATTAATTTATTAATTTCTAAGTGATTAACTATTAGGTTCCGAACGATCGTCTCGTTAAGCTTACCAACTACTGAAATCACAATAATGCGACGATAATTTCCCGAATGAGACTTTTAAATATTAGCGTAATGTTTGCAAGTTTCCAATCGAACGGAACTCCTCAAGATTGTAACGATTTATCATTAAATATACGAGAGGAGAGACTATTGCGCAGTTCATTTCTTTAAGTGCCCTAGGGTAGAGCTTATTTGGACATGGAGTTTTATTAAGATTAATTTTACCTATGGGCGAGTACACTTCACTTTCACTGATGGTAAAATCGTGAAGCTTTAAATGATCATCACTGAGCATGATTACAGGAACGGGAATGTTGTTCATATTTTCGTTAGTAAAATCGGAAGAGAAGAATTTATTTAAAATTTCCGTCATTTGTAAGGCATCATAAATTTTTTCGTTGTTTTCGCCTATGAGTGGACGAATACTCGACGAAGCTACTTTTTTATTCCTAACATAATTATAGAATTCCTTCTGATTCAGTTTAATTTGGTTCACTATATATAGTCATAGTTGTGCTTACTTTTTTTAATAAGTTTTTTGCTTCGCCTTCTCAATCGCTTGTAAACATTTTCATCGGACAAATTATGTTTCTTTAAACTTAAAATACGCTTTCTTTTTTAACGTTAAGCTACTTCTAATGTCAGCATTCCACCATTTAAGTCTAACAGATTTCGCCAGTCTCCCTTGATAATGGAATATTACTTGATTATAAACGTTTAAAATAACTATAAAAAGAAGTCAAGTCCATGTGTCATTATCATCATCGCGCGATAGAGCCTCATCCCAATTAATTATGGGTCGAGAGGTGCAATTTCATGTCACGAAATTTAGCTCTTAAAATCCAAAACGTATTCCAGACTCTCCAAATTACGAACATTAATTTTAAATGTTATTTGCCTATGGTCACTGGTGAAGTAATAGTCTTCTACAAACAACTGTCATCTTCTAAAAACAACTGCCATCAGACCACCTGCCCATCATCATTACAACACATTCTACACTCTGCCCCAAACAGCCTTAGGCACACTTACAGAAATTACAAGAAAGCTGATTGGGAACAGTTCAAAATACAGACTGAGGAACAATTCACCACATTAAACAGCACACCCATCATAAACATCAATACAACACTCAAGATATTTAATCAGATCATCACTAATGCAAACCAAATACATACCCAACGGCAACATTAGGAAAAACAACCCAAATTACACTAGAGAAATAGCCACCTCATAAGGCAACTTAACAACCTCAAATATAACACACAAACACCACACACAGAAGCCACAAAACAGCAGATACAACAGCTCAACACAGAAATAAACAACAAACTCAAAGAAAAACAAAAAAACATTCAGGGAATTCATAACACTAAACCACTCCACAGATACATCTAGGCTATACAAGACTATAAACAGCATTACCCGCTCTAACAGCGGCATTCACACCTCACACGCGGCTATCTGTCGCAGCCAAAATAATATCCCAACATACACACAACAAGCTAACATTCTAGTTAATCACTACGCAAAGATAAGTCACTTAAACAGAGAAAACAACCAGAAACACGCAGACAGACAAACAGCCAGACACAAGAAAACCTACAGACTCGACACGACCATTACACCTTTCAATACAGACCAGACCACCAAGATCATCAAAAACATACACCTTAAACACTTGGGCCCACAAGGAATAATAGCTCTCACAAATATCAGCACATATTCATACCAACACTGTATTATTCCTGACATATGGAAACAAGGTAAAATTATTACACTACTCAAACCAAACAAAAATCCAACAGAACCAGCTTCCTATAGACCCATTACTTTACTATGCACACCTTCCAAAGTAACAAAGACTAATCTTACAAATCACCAACCCACACATTCCACTATCGTCTACTCAACATGGATTCAGACCTCACCACTCAACCACGACATTACCCACTAACCTCACGCAGCACATCATGGATGGCATCAACTCCAGACGACCAGCTCAACGTACACTATCAACAACAATAGACATTAGTAAAGCATTTGATGCTATCCCACGCTTCCCTCTCATAAACAAAATACTCAACACAAACATGCACAATAACACCAAAAGGTGGCTGAGCAACTATCTTTCAGGAAGATACTCGCATGTCACATTTAATGGCAAGTCATCCAAAAACAAGCTTTTTCCGAACGGGGTCCCTCAAGGCTCTGTTCTCTCACCAACACTCTTCAACTTATACATGCATGACATTCCAACACCCATAGATAACAAGCTTACCTTATCATCATATGCAGATGACATCACTCTAACATCCACCCACAACAACATCGACACCGCTACAAATAACCTACAAACATACATAAACAGTATACAAGACTGGCTCACACACAATAGACTCAAAGTAGCGCCCACAAAATCAACCATCACCTTGCTTACAAGCAACACAAAAGAACACCAGGTAATTCCACAGCTTACACTAAACATCAACAACATTCCACACACTCATAGGACCAAAATACTTGGGGTCACATACAACACATCATTATCTTTTGCAAACCACATTCAGGACATTAAAAACAAATGTACGTCAAGACTTAACACGCTTAGGGTACTAACAGGCACAAACTTTGGACACCAGCAGGAAACAACATCACTCATATACAAACAATATTTTCGCTCAGTTATGGACTATGCTAGCCCATGCTGGGCACCCATTATCTCAAACACACACATAAACACCTTACAGACAATACAAAACAACGCACTTCGTATCATTACAGGATGCACTCGAACAACACCACTAGAACACCTGCACACAGAAACAAAAATACTGAAAGTTAGGGAACATTTAGACATGAGGGGAACACAATTTATGGCAGCAGCGACAACTAACCCACAACACCCTTGCCACTACATGTATAATCATGCACCAACACCTCGCACCATTAAGGTAACACCAGAGACATAATAACCAAATACACCATTCCATACCACGCCCCACAAACATCACACAGTACAGAAAACACACACACACTCACCTAACCCACAAAGCACTGACACGACTCGGTCCGAATGCGGTCCTAGGTGCGAAGCCGCCACCCATTAACAGGTCAGAGATCAGCCTGAGCAGATCGGATCGAGTTAACTTAGCACGATTCCGATGTGAACATCACCCCAACTTACGGACATATAAACACAGACTAGGCAACTCCATAGACGACACCTGCCACCTGTGCCAGGACACACCACAAACAATTGAACACATTATGACAGACTGTACCGCTCTAGCACAACAACGAACACAACACATCACTAGTGCGCTGAACCTCTGGTCCACTCCGGAGAGGGCGATCGGTTACCTGCGTGCCGCCGGCTTGCTCGATCAGGGTGGGCTGATCGGCTAAACAACAACAACAACAACAACAACAGAGCTATTATCACTTAAGTTGAGGTCTGTACTTAAAACTAAATCTAGAATATTGCGTTCGCTAGTAGGTTCCTTGACCATTTGAAAAAGTGAACTTTCGAGCAAACCCTCGTACAGTCGAGGACCGGAATTAGACTGTAAAGGACCATCCCAATCCCTGCAAGGTAAATTAAGATCTCCCATAATTATCGCATTATGTTCGCTACTTGCATCAAAAACTAGTTCTGAAGTCTATCATCACTATCGACAGTTTGAGAGGGGTCTATATACTAAACCTATAAACCTATAGTTTTCTTTAATTTCAACAAACGTCGCATTAATATTATCAATTTCTGGAACGTTTAATTATGGGTTTTAAGCGTGACCGAACGTATAGTACTGTATCACCACCCCTTCTTTCTATTCTATCAATGTTAAACATCTCATAACCAGGGATATACAGGGTGTCCGAGAATTATCTGTACAATTTTTGGCTGTTATTAAATGTCAACCATGAAGTGTAGAAATTCCAGTGTTGTCGCATTTTGCAGAGAATCTCATTAAGTTTTTTCTAATACTACGTTTTGACAAGTTTTTTAGAGATGTACGCGGGTGACAGACATTGATGATTTAAAAGCAAGAATCACAGCTGCTATTGAGCGAATTGATGTGGATATGCTGCAGCGTACATGGCAACATTTGGAGTATCGATTGGATGTTTTGCGAATCACTAATGGTGCACATATCGAATGTTTGTAACAACGTTACTTTAATAAAAGAAACTTTTGAAAATACAGATTCTAAATAATCTTGTTTAAGAATTTTACGTGTGTTAACAAGAATTTTATTAAAAGATGAAATTGTACAGATAATGTTCGGACACACTGGAATTTCTAAAAAACTTGTCAAAACTTGGTATCGGAAAACACTTAATGAGATTCCTGTAAAATGGGACAACACTGGAATTTCTACACTTCATGGTTGACTTTTAATAACAGCCAAAAATTGTACAGATAATTCTCGGACACCCTGTAATATTATCCGAGAAAATCTCTACTCTCTCTATTTGACCAGGATTCAGTAATTGCTACAACCTCAAATGTTTGGCCAAAGACAATACATAATAGTTCATCAAATTTAAATCTTAAACTCCGAGCATTAATATAAAATACACTAATAAAATTTTGAGTAACGTAGAATCTCGAGATTCTTCGTGGAGGCAATCGTTCACTGTAAGGAAGATTTATGTTTGGCTGGTCGCTTTCGTAGGAGTTACGCCGTTCTTTGCCTGAAAAGCCATCGCAGAACTATACAATAGTCCATCAAAGCGAGTCGTTCCCGCGCCATTCAGGTGAAGACCATCGCGCAAAAATAAATCCTCTCTATTAGAAAAATGACAAATCGACGAATTCAACAATTTCCTGTTGGCAAAGGGAATATTATTTATTTAAGTAGCTCTGCTGAAAACGTTGTCGGATTCTACTACAATTGGGAGAATTCTTGAATACAGGGTGTACATAAAGTCGGGATCTATTTTTGTGAAGGACTTGGAAATTATATGGAATTCAATCATAAAATGATAAAGTGGTAACATTTATTAAATAATTAAGAGTAGGATTCGACGTGACGCCCATCAGTATCCCTGCACAGCTCAAATCGTTCCGCAGCATTTCTAAACACATTCTGGAGCATTTGCGGGGTTATGTTATCTGCAGCAGTTCGTATACGTAAGTTTTCAAGACTCATAATCTTCGTCTGATAGACGTGCGATTTGATAAAGCCCCATGCAAAGAAATCTAAAAGGGTTAAATCTGGTGATCTCTCGGCCAAGGTCTGTTGCTTCCGCGTCCGATCCAGCGATTTGGAAAACGTCCATTTAGATAATCCTGAACAATTTTGGCATAGTGACAAGGAGCACCAGCATGTTGATAGACGACGGTACTAACAATCCTATCCCCAATCAGCTGAGGTTCAAGGAATTGCTGCAACATGTCCAGATAAATAAGCCCCGTAACTGTAGCTTCAGCAAAGAAAAAAGGACCATAAACCTTAGATTTTGTTAAACCCATCCAGACATTAACTTTAGGCGAGTCTTTTTCCCAATTTTGGACGAAATCATTCGGTCTTTCATCTGCCCAAATTCGACAGTTATGGCGATTTACTTTTCCAACGTATGGAAAGTGGCTTCATCACTAAAGAGAATGTTGTCCATTAAATTATCACTCCAGATTTGTTCTACGAGATCAGCACACACAGCACTTCGTCGAGGGAAATCTTCCTCATGTAAATCATGTAAAACCTGCAAATGATAGCTTTTCTTCTGCAAATTAACTTTCAGAATTTTGTGAACAGATGACGTCGGGAGGCCGAGTCTGTGTGATGCAGCACGAACGGACGTACGTGGCTCCTCAGTGATAATTCCGCGTACTGCATTCACGGTAAGATCTGACATACACGGTCGTCCTGATCTTGCTTCATCATTTACAGATCCCGTTCGTTTAAATTTGTTCACCAATTTTCGTATTGTCTTGTCTATTGGCCCCGGCTTATGAAATCTCCTTCTAAACTTCTCTCTGATGTCATTGTATTTCTTTCCCTCGATTCGCCAAATTACTATTGCCACACGCACGCTCTTCTGTATTCATTCTAAGGGCTTCTGAAAAGAAAAATAGAAAAAATAATTATTTCACAAAAATAGATCCTGACTTTATGTACACCTGTATATTAATTTATTAGTCCTGTCCTTTAGAGTCTGCATCAGCTATTTGTATTTCTCTATTGGTTTCTCTGACCTGGAAATCTTAAAGTATGTCCCAACATGCACCATGAATATCGTACTATCATCAGTTTAGTAAATTTTTCTTTACCCAACTCGTCTATGGAATCCGTGATGTCGTTAACAAGGGCTCCAGGATAGCAGTACCTCCTCCTCCGAGTTGAGTTCCTGCCACAGAACTCCGATAATTGCTCTCGAATGATGAAATTGCCAACCAGCCTAATTTCCTGCGTGTCATTGTGCTCTGGCTCTAAGACAGAAAATCTATTAGTTATAACTACTCTCAAACAAGGTTTATGCTGACTAGGTCGGGTTCCCATTTCGAACCGACTTAAACGGTAGATCCCCTGAAAGTGAAAGGGACGTGGGAATGACAAATGGTTGGGAATTTGTCGTAGAGTCTTCGCGCAATCTCCGTTCTGTGCGAGTGAGAGCATATATATTATGTATTATATATTATGTATTATATATTATGTATTATATATTATGTATTATATTTTATATTATATATATATATATTATATCGGGTGGGCAAAAAAAAAATAAAAAAGAGACCTCGAACTTTGGCTGTAAAATCCAAAGTTATGGTCAGATTTCAATATTTTTTTCACACCCCTCAACAAAGTAAATTTCCTATATGGTGAACGGATTTCAAAGAAAACTAATGAAAATTACGGATTTATTGAATATTTCTTTATGCCACTGGAAATTCTCCATTTACACTACTACTGCATTGTATGTGCAGATAAAAAGTTACAAAGTACTCACATATGGTGCTACCTTGATGTTAAAAAGCAGCTCGATATGTTTACCACGAACTTCTACGACCTTTTTCAGTCTAGGACGGAACTCATCTATGGCTGTATTGATTTGTTCTTGTGGTAGCTCATCTCATTTTTCCAGAAGAAGCTGTCGTAAATGAGCGACATTTTTTACTTTGACCCGATAAATTCTCTGTGACAAATTTTATCCATAGGCCGTAATAGACAAGATTTAAATCAGGACTGTTTGGTGGCCAAATTTAATACCGCGACCTGGAATTCTTTTGATATCTCCTGTTTTATCGATTTTCTTGAGAAGCTTGTCCAAGCCTCCTGCAGTTACCTTACGTTAATTAAAATCGCTTTAATTATCAACTTGAACCTATGATTAGCAAGATTTTTCTGGAATATTTGCCATAAATCCAATTTCTCAGCTAAAATGCTAAAAGATGGCACACAAACCATAAAATTACCTAGTACTAACATACTAAAATTTCATGGTTCTATGTATCGTATTTGCTGAGATATGAAGGATTTAAAAGGTCTCCCTTTTTTTTTTTTGCCCACTTGAGATATATATATATATATATATATATATAGCATAAACACGCACGATTTTGCACTAACCAGGGTTTGAATCCACTACCTTTTAAATAGAAGCTGATGGCGCTAGCAAAATCATACATGTTCATACATGATATTCCAATTATGGGACGTCATCGTTGCACCAGATAATTTGAATGAAATTCTGGTCATTACCGCGAGTGTGCGAAACTTAACACGTAAAATGCCGCTGGAAGGGAGGTTGTTTATGAATATATTGGATTTTAATATGAAATTTAATAATGATCATTTTAAATGGAACAAAATTATTATTATAGCAGTGTTTCTAAGACAAAGAACCAACCAATCATAGAGAGAGGATTCGAAGGCTGAGTAGAGAAACATTTCAGTTTGAGTGTGTCCCTGGTACCGTTTCAGGTAGGGCGTTATGTCCTGCATTTGTCATTAAAAATGTAGTTTTAAACGAATTATAAAAATTACTATCGCGAGTCCTCTCTCTGCGTTCATTAAAGAGCAACACCTCTCCCAATCATTATATTTGTTTCAAAATAATAATTTAAATGAACTCGTAGAGAGTGAAATTGTCTCTATTTTACTTTCCTTTCGTTCAAAATGTTAGTGGGCTCCGTATCTTTTGTTCCAGTCCACGCTACCTGTGCGGCAGTTAAACGCAGTTGAGAGTAAATTAGTATAAAACAGTAGAAGAAAAGTACAAATCAAGTAAAATAGCAAAATTAAATGATAAATAAACCCAATCATGATATTTAACTGTATGACAGGTTGTGTTAACTTTTGTTCCGTCGGCGTATAGTGGCTAGCGCCCTCACTTTCTATTAAAATGGTCAGGGTTCGAACCCTGATGAGGCAATTTATGCATATATATATATATATATATATATATGCTAAGGATTCCTGCACGTCCTAAACTTACTTAAAGCTCAGTAATCATTGTCAACGAAAGGAAACCCTCCTTTTTTGGTTTCGACTCACCTGCAGTACTTGTCATCGGAATCGTAACACCTGTTGGCGCTACTACATGCGATCGTGGTGGGGCCGTGGCAGAATTGAAAGCATTAGGTGCAATCTTCATAGAATAAACTTACCTTTTTCAGAGGGTAGAGACTACCTGCCCCTTCTAAGGAACTTCAAATAAATTCTCCTTCCGATGCGTGGATTGCCACACATACTGTAGGTCGCTAAATAACTCAATTTACGCCACTTCACAGGGTCCCTCTATGTCACCCTCTGATCTTAACAATACATTAATACATCCCAACAAAAGTTGTAACAAGTGATAATAGTGTCTCGATTCACTGAAGGAGAATGCTTAATCACACAAGTACATATTAAGCACAAATTAATAGTATAATAATAAGCAAATTTTACTGTGACTTAAATTAATGTTCTCAAACCATGTCTTTCTTGATGAATACAAAAATTACACTCCCGCCGTCTACATCGGAATTCAAATGTTTCGATTTTTATGCAATTTACACTCACGAAAACACATCTTACAATTTAAATAATTCTTTTAAAAGTTCTTAAACTGTAAATAGGCGACATCAAAGGGGTATCAGGTAACCATATTAGAAAAACGTTAAGTATGGGTGAAAGTTCGTTGATGCTGTTGTTGTCTGATAGCGTTGTTTAACCTCCTTCGCAACATCTAAGGTCATATGACGGAGGGAACCTACAGCTTTACGTGGGATAAGATCCAAGGGTCGCTACATAATCTGGACGCAGAGGATTGTCACGCATTTAATTACATAGCCACGACGCAGCCTCAGCGAAAGTTCGTCACTGGAAGAAATTTCTATGACGATATGTTCAGTATGGGCGGAACTATTCGGAATATCTCTAAACCATCTCTGGATTCTTCAAATTCGTCAATAATTTTTTTGCATTACTGATAACAGAGCCAAATAGTTGTATTATTATTTTAAAGTTTGTAAAATAATATAAACATTGGAAACTAAGGCAACAGATCAACCATGAGTGAGGCCTATTAATTATTACTGCTACGAAAGTGGTACTTACCAGTCTGGTACAGATTCCTTGTTTATTCCTTCTCTTCGTTACAGGCTTACTGAGTCCCTTAGAGTAAGCAGACCGATTCAGGTCTTCAAAATGCAGCTCATGTTCAGTATCAGAATCTTCAAAGGTAGGGGTAGGCCCAAGTCTACAAGACCTTGGCCTACTAATTTCAGATGCACCTGGAACAAGATTGAAGGATTTAGGCCAGTGACTTTTCATAGGTGCAGGAGGAATATCTTCAAATGGTAAAGGCTTGGGTGGAAAGGGACTTGTCCTGGATCCTAGGATATTTGAAAAGAATGAGGATATTGCTGGTATTTTTAATGATTATTTTAGCTGTTTTACTGAAGAAAATTTATATAAGTAATTTAAATTCTCTAGATTCTGTAAACTCAGGCAATCTTGATAAGATTCATATAAAGAAGGATGGTGTTAGGCAAGTGATTCATACAATGAAGTCAAATAAAGCTGTTGGATCTAATATTTAAGCTAAGGATTCTCAGAGAAGAGGAGGATAGCTTATCTGAGGCACTACCTATTTTGTTTGTCGTGTTTATTAATTATACGGAGGTACCAGATGAATGAAAAAAAGCAAATGTAGTACCCATTTACAAAAAGGGTAGTAAAAAGGAGGTAGGAAGTTATAGGCCTGTTAGTTTAACATCATTGGTAGGAAAGATACGAGAAAAAATTTAAAAAATAATATTCAAGATCATTTGAAAAATTTTAATCTAATTTCAAGTTCCTAACATGGATTTAGATCAGGAAGGACTTGGTTGTCTAATCCCTTAGATTTTTTAGAATTTGTAACTGAACAAATAGATAATGGAAACGATGTGCGTTTTATTTATTTGGATTTTTGCGAGGCATTTGACAAGGTTCAACATAGGAGACTTCTATATAAATTAAAAGCTCGTGGGATATCAGGGTCAGTTATAAATTGGATAGAAAAATGGTTAGAAGACAGAACAGATTAATTCTAAATGGTCATGAATATAGGTGGCAGAAAGTGAAAAGTGTGGTACCACAGGGATCAGTGTTAGGTCCATTACTCTTTATTTTATAACTAAATGATTTACAGAAGGAAGGGGGTAGTAAAGTTTCTAAATTTGCAGATGATACAAAAGTAGTTGCCTCTGTTACAAATATAAAAAAATATTATAGGCTACAAAAAGATCTTGATAGAATAGTTGCCTGGTCTCGTAAATGGCAGATGGAATTCAATGTTTTAAGGTGCAAAGTCATCCATTTTGGTAGAAATAATGAAAAAATTAGTCAGCAGATGCAAGGAAACGGGTTAGATGATATTAGACAGCAAAAAGATCTTGGTATTACAGTTATGGTGATCTAAAATTTTACAATTTTAGTGCTTAGAGCAGAGCTTTCCAAACTGGTGTGTCGCGACACAGTGTTTTTTGTATTTTGAAAATTTTGATTTTTCTATCAACAAAATCGGCTACAAGATAAACCACCTACTGAAAAATTATCTGATATTTGATAACAAAAATTAATTAATGTATCGTGAAAATTGTTATGCTTAAATAGTTTGTCGCCAACGTTAAAAGTTTGGAAAGCTCTGGCTTAGAGGCTAGAAATAATGCAAATAAAATGCATTCAAGCTTGGTCTCCTCCTCTTAAACATGATATTGATATGCTTGAAGGTGTGCAATATAGAGCAACCAAGCTTATCCCTACCCAAAGAAGATTGAATTACAGGGAACGATTAAAGAAACTGGGTATGTTTAGTTTTGAAAGACGTGTTTGAGGGGAGATATAATACAGTTCTTCAAAATGTTTTCAGGTTTGGACAATTTAGATGTAAATAACTTTTCTCACAAGAGGCTGATGGAATAACTCTAGGACATAATAAAAAAATTATAAAACAGACTTGTAGACTTCATTTACGAAAATACTTTTGTAGTCAGAGTAGTGGATTTTGGAATGACTTGCCATATAATGTGGTAAACGGAAGCTCCTTAGTTTCAAGAAAAATTTGGATGCTTTCATGAAGGAGAAGATAGTTTGTAGATTACAAATAGTCTATATTCTTAGTTTAAGTTAAGTAGGCTACTTTGGTGGCTCTGTAAGTAGTTTTAAGTTACTCAGCTGAATTGAGATTGACATTTTGCAAATTTTATTATAAAATATAGCTCCTGACTTGGATAACCTCGATAGGTCCCAATTAGGGTGGCCAGACGTCCGGCTTTAGGCGGACAGTCCACCTTTTGAGCACTCTGTCCTTAGGGTGGCCATTTCCAAATTTCAAAAAGGGAGGACACTGCGTATGTGGCCGTACGTTAACATATATATATATATATATGATAAATAAAACCACGAAGGAAAGGAAACACAAAATGGTGCTCAAGCGCTTTCGTCTAATGACATCCTCAGGAACACTGAAGTACATAAAAAGGTTACAGCCTATATATAGGTTACAGAAAGAAAAAAAAAAAAAAAGAGAAAAAATAAATAACATACATACACACACACATATATATACATATACATACATATCTATATATACAAATACATACATACATACATACATACATATATATGCAATAAACAGAGAAGTAAAAATAAAAAATTAAAAATTAAAACCTTAAAGGATTACCAGTGAGGCGTACAGATTTGTAAGGAAAAATATCGATTTTTAGCACAAGATCAAATGGATTATAAAAATACAAATTTATACTGGAACTCTGCCCGGGTTTTAACACACTGCTGCCTATGGTCATGTTTCGATATATATAAAAAAATAAAAATAAAATGCAAATTAAAAGTTAATAAAGTAGCAGACAAGTTTACCAAAGATTTAATGTTTTACCCTTCTTATCTAAATCTGTTTTAAAGGAATTCAAAATAACAGGATCGAGTTGAAAAAGACCTTTGCTTATGTTGAAGTTATTTGAAAGTTGGATAATGGCAGACTCAAGAATATTTCTATTAACAATGTTGCTTGAATGGAATAAAACTGAAGCATTATTCCAATCAATACAGTGGGCTAACTCTGACAAATGAACAAAAAGGGCACTGGACAACTGTCCTGTTCTAACGGAATATTGATGCTGTTTTATACGTGTGTGCAAATCCTTTCCCGTCTGACCTATGTAAAAGGAATCACATTGTTTACAGCCAATTTTATAGATAATGCCTGAATTATTGGTAGGGCTATTTTTTACTATGATATTTTTCACAATATTGTTATATGAAAATACTACATTAATATCCAAAAGTTTAAGTACATTAGCAATGCCTAAAAAGCCCGGGAAAAATGGAAGTACTAAAATATTTTTGACAAAGTGCGAGTGTTAATATTGACACGATAGAAAGTTCGTTTTGCCTTGTTGAGACAAGATTCCATAAACGCAGATGGATAACACAAATCACTTCCAATACCGTTGATTTTTTCCAATTCGGCATCGATGTATTCCGGACTGGCGATCCTAAGGGCGAGGAGAAACATTGATGAAAATATGGCCTTCTCAGTGGGGGTATCATGTCCCGAGTAAAAGTGTACGTAGGACAAATTGTTTGTCGTTTTCCGATAGATACTAAACTTAAAACCTAGGCTTTCCCTATGTACACGCACATAGGTCAGACGGGAAAGGATTTGCACACACGTATAAAACAGCATCAATATTCCGTTAGAACAGGACAGTTGTCCAGTGCCCTTTTTGTTCATTTGTCAGAGTTAGCCCACTGTATTGATTGGAATAATGCTTCAGTTTTATTCCATTCAAGCAACATTGTTAATAGAAATATTCTTGAGTCTGCCATTATCCAACTTTCAAATAACTTCAACATAAGCAAAGGTCTTTTTCAACTCGATCCTGTTATTTTGAATTCCTTTAAAACAGATTTAGATAAGAAGGGTAAAACATTAAATCTTTGGTAAACTTGTCTGCTACTTTATTAACTTTTAATTTGCATTTTTTTTTTTTTTTTTATATATATCGAAACCTGACCATAGGCAGCAGTGTGTTAAAACCCGGGCAGAGTTCCAGTATAAATTTGTATTTTTATAATCCATTTGATCTTGTGCTAAAAATCGATATTTTTCCTTACAAATCTGTACGCCTCACTGGTAATCCTTTAAGGTTTTAATTTTTAATTTTTATTTTTACTTCTCTGTTTATTGCATATATATGTATGTATGTATGTATGTATGTATTTGTATATATAGATATGTATGTATATGTATATATATGTGTGTGTGTATGTATGTTATTTATTTTTTCTCTTTTTTTTTTTTTTTTTTTTTTTCTGTAACCTATATATAGGCTGTAACCTTTTTATGTACTTCAGTGTTCCTGAGGATGTCATTAGACGAAAGCGCTTGAGCACCATTTTGTGTTTCCTTTCCTTCGTGGTTTTATTTATCATAAATATTTTTCACGTGTTACTTTCGTGAAATAATTTTCATATATATATATATTATATATATATATATATATATATATATATATATATATATATATATATTAGGGTGGTCCTTGCTTACGGGGTGAAATTTCAAGTTGAACATTTTTCAGCTCCCACCCGCGGAAATCGTTGAATGGTCGAGAAAACTCTCTAGGTGATTTATTTTTTTAATCGGACAACGTTTACCCCTCCCTCATTGAGCATTACCATTAAGCTAATTTTTTGACTTTCAAGTAAATGTTACATAATTTGTAATGTTTGTTTTTTTCATTCTTTCCAGATTTTCAGTGGTTGGATAACTAATGTGTGTAAAACTGTAAATTCTAATGATTATAATTTAAACTGAATAACTCCTTTAACCATAAGTCAAGCTACCCGTCAGTGGTTGGATAACTAATGTGTGTAAAACTGTAAATTCTAATGATTATAATTTAAACTGAATAGTGAATAACTCCTTCAACCTTTAAGTAGATATCTTGGATCATGGCAGCGAAGCTGCGCTACCTGATTGCCCCGCAGGAATCGATCGCCGGGTCGCAACTTCCTTCGCAAAAAGAGGTCTTGGCCCTGACGGTCTACAGGATCGACGTCCAGAAGAAGTCACTTCGAGAGGCCGCCAACCAGGTCGTCGAGCTCGTCACCGAGGTGTGGTCCAAGGCGCGAATCCCCCTCCGCCGGAAGGACCACATCGTCACCAAGATTGAGAAGCTCCACAAGGAGTTCAACGATGTGAAGAGGAACAAGGGGCGAGCTGGGGCTCAAGCGAAGCGGGAGGACGAGTTCAGCGAGCGGATGATGAACCTGTTCGACGTCGCTGCCGCTAACGCCATGGAGCTGCTCAAGAACGAGGAGGACAAGGCGTTCCTCCTCGCTCAGCGCGAACCCCGTCGGCGCGGCAAGCTGGGGTCCGTCGACTCGACGCTAGCCGCTGTCGATGCCCGCGCATCCCAACCGCCAAGGGAAGAAGACCGACGGAGGCAGCGAGCCGAGGAAGAAGCGACGACATCTACGGCCCGAGTGGAGCTCGAGTGGTCTTCGTCCTCTTCCAGTGGTGCCGCAAGCGCAGCGGAGAGCGACGACCATGGAGAAGAAGGGAGCCCTCGGGCTCCGAAGCGCTCCAGGCGGGGCACGACGAACATCGTTTCGGCGGCTGTGGCGTCGTCGCTGGATCGCACGAAGGTGACCGACCGAGGAGCTGTCTACGTCCTGACAGAGGTTGCCCGGTCGCTTGGGCACGACGTCGCAGAGCTCAATATCAACCGCAGCTCCATCCGCCGACACCGGCGCAGGCACCGCTCCAGGCTCAACGTGGCGCTCAAGGAAGAGCTGAGGGCCGGCAATATTGTCGTTCACTGGGACGGCAAGCTCATGCAGGACTTGACGAGCAAGGAGCAAGTCGATCGGCTTCCCATCTTGGTCTCCGGTAACGGCGCGGTGCAGCTCCTGGGCGTCCCGAAGCTGCCGAGTGGAACGGGCTCTGAGATGGCCAAGGCCGTCCTCAACGCGTTGGAGGAGTGGAAGCTCACTGAGCAAGTGAGTGGCTTGTCATTCGATACCACCGCCTCGAACACCGGCCGGAACAACGGAGCGTGCGTCTCATCGAGCAACACCTCGCGAAAGACTTGCTCTACTTCGCGTGCCGCCATCATGTGCTGGAGCTCCTCCTCGGTGCGGCGTTCACGGCTGTGATGGGCCCCACGTCCGGTCCTGACGTGACCCTCTTCAAGCGTTTTCAGGAGCGCTGGGATTTCCTGGACAGAAGCCAGTACGAGGCCGGCGCTGCGCACCCCGATGTCGCTCCTCTGCTCACCACTGTCGACACGGAGTGGTTTGAGAAGGCGATAGTCGAGCGCAAGGACCTGCGCGACGATTACCGTGAGCTGCTCGAGCTCACCCTCCTCTTCGTCGGTCACGTCCCCCCGCGAGGAGTGCGTTTTCGAGCTCCCGGGCCGATTCACCACGCCCGCTGGATGGCGAAGGCAATCTACGCCTTGAAGGTCTGGATGTTCCGACAGCAGTTCAAACTCACGGCGAGGGAGGAGAGTGGCCTCCGGAGCATCTGCATCTTCGTCTGTCGGGTCTACGCCAAGGCGTGGACGGAGGCTCCGATCGCCGCAACTGCCCCCCGAAATGACTTCGCCCTCCTCAAGGACCTGCTGGCCTACTCTGACATCAACCCTGCGGTGGCCAAGGCGGCGCTGACCAAGTTCCAGAACCACCTCTGGTACCTGTCGGAGGAGCTGGTGGCGCTGGCGCTGTTCGATCCGGGGATCGCCGTCGATCAGAAGAGGAAGATCATCGCCTCTCTCCACGACCGGGTCGGTGAGGAGTCCCCGGCGAAGCGGCCCACGCTGCCAAACCGAGTACTCGCCGGGCTTCAGTTGGAAGACCTGGCGTCGTCCAACACACGAGGTTTCTTCGAGAAACTTCGACTGGAGGACGGCTTCCTCGAGGTCGACCCGGAGACCTGGCCGAAGCGGGAAGACTTCAAGACAGCGGCGGCACGTGTGGGAGGGCTCGCCGTAATCAACGACCATGCCGAGCGAGGAGTTGCCCTCGTCCAAGAGTACAACCGGACGCTGACCCACGACGAGGAGCAACTCCAGTTCCTCCTGGAAGTCGTCGCTCGCCACCGCTGCCAGTTTCCGGACTCTCGGAAGCGAACCCTACAGACCCAGGATCGCTAACCGGGCAACAACGGCAACAACTGCAACCGGGCAACAACTCCGGGGGTAAAAGTTCAAGGTCGATGAGGGAGGGGTAAACGTTGTCCGATTTAATAAAAATTCAACTAGAGAGTTTTCTGAACCATTCGAATGATTTCCGGGGGTGGGAGCTGAAACTTCCCAACTTTGAATTTTAAGGACCACCCTAATATATATATATATATATATATATATATATATATATATATATATATGTTAACGTACGGCCACATACGCACTGTCCTCCTTTTTAAATGGCCACCCTAGTCCCAATGACTTCATGTTTTCCAAATGAAATGAAACGTAATATTACGAGTGCCTCCAGCTTCTTTGGTGCACTTAATATTTGCCAATAAGCTCTTTTTTTAATCTTCTGGAACCATTTAGACTAAGCCAACGTACAGTATCTATATTTATCCTCATCTACTACAGTATGCGTTAAAGAACAGGAACAACCTCACCCAAGACCTACCTTCAGGTTGGTATGGAATTTAGCATGCATAAATAAGCGTCAAACAACAATAAAACATAACGAAATTGGCTAAACACGGATGTACGAAGTGTTTACAGAAACATTTTTTAAAAATAAACTAGCGGTTGGAATTAAGTTTATAACTAGGAATATTTTGCACACACTATTAGAACTTTTATGAGAAATTAAATTTTTCACATCACAATACTAATCCATTAATTTTCAGCAGAAACCAAAGCTAAAATGGCGTTGGTTCTTGATTATGGCCTATTTTAGACACTAAATTTAGCACACGATTCACAAACTGAAAACAAAATAGATATTTACAAAGTGACGTTATAACTATCAAGAAAACTAAAGAGAACCCAAATTTCTTCAGTATTTGAATTCTACGACAAATTACAGATAAACAAGAACAAAAAATTTACTGAAATCGATGTACGAGTGTGTCCGGAAGATTTGCGGAGATATTTTTTAAAAATAAATTACCGGTTGGAGTGAAATGTAACTTTAAGGAAGAAAGCAACAATACCCCCCTTTACCCGTTGAAGAATTCCAGATTGGCATTGGCGCACTTCTGCCATCTAGTGGGCAGCGAGTGCATCCCTTTGTCTGTGCTCTGCTGACAAAGCCATGCTCTAGTGGCATTTTGGAGATCTTCATCTGAAGTAAGGTGCACTCCTCTAAGATGATCTTTCAGATACCCGAAGAGACGACAGTCTGAGGGAACGAGGTCTGTCCTGTACGTTGAATGGGTGAAAATTCAACTGAAAGCTGGCAAGAAGTTCGGGTGTGGCGAAAGCCGTTGTGGGCGAGCGTTGTTGTGAAGAAAGCAAACGTTCTGGTCTTTAGTTGTGGTCTATTCTGCTGGATGGCATTTCTTAATTGCTGCAATGATTCGCAATAAATTTTGATATTGACAGTGGTGTTCGGCTCCAGGAAACCCAACAGCAAAGGCCCTCTGTGGTCCAAAAAGACTGTCACCATGATCTTCTTGATGAATCTCTGGGCCCTAAACTTCATCTGGCGAGGGGAAGTGCAATGGCGCCATTCGTTCGACTATTCCTTGGATTCTGACTGGAAGAATGGGAGTTTTGACTCATCACCAGGTCATTGCAGTTCAGAAATGCATTGCCACGCTATTTGTGCTGCTGCAACAAGTCCTGACATGTTGCTCTTCAGAGAGGTTCCTCAGAATCCACTTGGCAGCAATTTTATGATAGTTCAACTCGGCGAGCAGCTTCCAACAGTATTATTATTCACATTAATCTGAACGGCAATCTCACGAATTATGATGTACATATCCGTTTTCACAAGTCCATCCACGCAGGCCTTGTTGTCGTCTGTTGTTGTAGTCGCTGGGTGACCACTCCGGTCTGCGTCGGCAACCTTTGTCTGTTCACCGTTGAATTTTTTACCCATTCATAAACACTGCTCCGATTCACTGTCACTACTGAACAGTCTTTGCAACAGATGGTAAATGTCCAGCTTGTCAACGACTTCAAAGGTCAAGAAGCGAATGATAGACCGTTGCTGTAACAGAAGTTCCTTCCTCCCCATCTTCACTCGTCCACTGCTAGCGAACGACTGAGGTCGGACAAGCAGCGACAGGTCTAAATATGTGCCATGAATCACTTTCCCATGAGAGTTGCAGTACTGAACGACCAGTTGCACAATTTAAAAAGTGTTTCCAGAAACTTTCCAGACACCCCTTAGGATATGTAAATTTTTATATACTGCAATTTCATGAGACTTTTTAGCGACGAAGGGGATAAATTCACAACTAAAAACCCCGCTAGTTTGTTAAAATTCAATACTTTTTGATAAAAAGAAACAAAAAAAAACACCATTTTTTTTTAAGTTGGGGGATCTGTCTCCTGCTAATAAACAGCATTAGTGTCATTCATTATCATCATTTTTGCAGTCTTAGCAGTGGGTAGGTATTTTTTATTATTACTTGTTTCGGTACGTGTCTTATTTTTTATCTCCTTTAGTCATAATTTTAGTTGGGTTGTTTTAAAATGTATTATTGGTTGGTTTGTCTTACCACTTATTACCTTCAAGAATATTGTACTATATTATTCGATTTATATCCTGCCAAAAAGCTTATCATTATCACTATCATTATCACTAAATTCACGATAAATTTTACATAACATGGTAAAAACATGAATATATTGTAAGTGAAATTTTGAGATTTTTACCATTTTTCGCTAACCCAACTCCGTAAGTTACATTAGTCAACTTCAAAGGCCAACATTAACGTCAAGAGATGGATCCTCTAGGTATGTTTTGTTGTTCCGAATGCACAATATTGAAATTAAATGTTTGTATACTGTGCAAACACTAGGACTGCATTTTTTATCGCGGTGAAATTAGTCTTTCAGCCAATATATCTGAGAAATTTAAATTCTTTCTCTTTCAGATAGAAAAAGCTTCCAGTAAAGAACTGCAGAATGGTTAAGTTCCTACTTTTATTTCGGATAATAACTGAGTACTTCACTAACAAATCGTTGACTGAAGATTAACCCAAAAACATATTTCCCAATACTTAAACAAACCAGAGTTACTTATTTCAACAACAGTAAAGAAAGATATCAAATACATTCCAATGCCTTATTATGTCTACATTAGCTGAAAAAAAAATTCTTTTCAACTACTTTTTTAACAATATTTTCATTATACAATCCTTTGTTAAAAACAAAGAAAAACTGCCACCACATCTTCTCTCTAACCTCGTATACCTTTTCAAGTGTAGCTGTAATGTTACATATATTGTCAGTACAACCTGCCACTTAAAAAGTAGGGCCAATGAGTACTTAGTTTTTAGTAGCAGAATGTCTCTTCCACTAAGTAAACCTACCAAGTCTTCCATTTGTAACCATTCCGAAAGTAACAACCATCTACATAATCTATATCAACAATTTCTCAAATTTAAAATCAGCTCACAACGAACTAGATTTAGAATTTTAGAACCTTTGTGTATAGGTGTATAAATAATATGAAACCAACAATATATGGTCATACGAGATATTTTGTTCTTAATATTATAAGGTAATGTAAATTTTATTGGAATTACAGATATTTCACTGTAAGTTGGAGTATATTTTTGCATCTATAATCGGATTTCATCGAAGTACATTAATACCTTAATTCTTTCAGTTTTAAGTTACCGCTTAGTGCTATAGTTTTAAATTGAATTTGAAAGTTTGTTTCCCAATACTTTTTCTGTTCTGACTTTTAACGTTATTAGGTTTTTGCTTTAAGGTAACTTTTAGTTTGCATCTTAGTTGATTTAGTACACTTTTTGTGTGATCAGGAGTTAATTGTAATTCATGTCGTTTTACTATTCTATAACGTAATTTGTATTAACTTTTAAATTACATAAATTTTAGACTTCGCTGAGGATGAGAGTTGATCTCCCTAAATGTATGGAATAAAGAATGCCTACGTCACCGTTGATCATCTTGGTCTTTCTTGGATGCCGATTTCCGAGGTACAGTACAAGTCTTTTTCAACTTTATATATGAACTTTATATATTAGCTAAAAATTTGGTACGGTAATTATTCGTTTTTTGACCCACTCTCTTTTTATAATGAGAGCAAACTTTTCTGGTCAATTTTGAGGTGTTCTGCACGAATCTGCCATCCGTTTCCTGTGCAAATGCGTAGTTTTCGAGATATCGTCATCTTGAAAAGTACGCATTTGCACAGGAAACGGATGGCAGTTTCGTACAAAACACCTCAAAATTAACCAGAAAAGTTTGAACTCTTCATTTTCGTTTAAACTAACGAATTTAAACGAAAATATCATGAGTTAACCTAACCAGTCATCAAGGGCGTACAGTTGACCTAACCGGTGTCACGTACTGAACTGTCCGCAAAACATTAGGACCGATCAATTTGTGATGCGTAATCTTTACGGGGGCGGAGCCCCCGTACCCCCGAGACCTAAATTATACAAATGATAATGTAATAACGTGTGCCAACCTTGCATGGGTAGTCCGCTAAATTTCGCGTGCCCTTAAACTGAAATGACACACGTTTATTTTTAGGATTTTTTTTACGGCACCTAAAGACCTTCTGGTCTTTTCTTAAAATACAAGCACTATTGCATTTAGGGCAGGTCACGAATGTCTTAATTATTCCTTGATTGAAAAAAAGGTCTAAACTCTTGTCTTCATCGAGGGCAATATGGCGGATCACGTCTTCAAAATCAAATATGCATAACTGACACGTCATACTTCGTCACAAAAAAACCAAACTGAACAGACAAACCATTGCTAAAAATAATTTACTTGTAAAACAGGACAAATTGAATTACGCAGAAGTAGCCAGAATCACCAAAACTAAGAAATATTCACCAAATAGTCGATATATATATATATATATATATATATATTATATATATATATATATATATATATATTGAAAAAAACACCAAAAATAGGAAATATATTTGAATAAAAAACCACATTTTATACAAATTTGCACAAGATAATATATATATTTTCTTATTCAGTTTTGATTGGTTATTCAATATATATTGCTGTTATAGCTGGGTGTGACTTGGTCAAAAAACGAATAATAACCAAAAATTTTATTATGAAACTGTATATATTTGCTTGTCACGAAATTTTCTTCCTCTCTTTACCCTTTCCTTCCTTTTCTTGCCTTGCCTCTTAACTTTCTCCCTTTTCTAGGTATTCTTAACAAATGATAGTTGTTGTTGCTTAGTGTAGATAACTTATGATTAAAGTTATCGACATGATGGGGAAAACGTTATCACTTGAAACCATTCCCTTATTAGATTTCGAACGGTTTTGTAACCTTCTTTTTATGACCTTGATTGTTTCCTTTTTCCAAAGAAGAAACCTGCATTTTACGCTTAGAAATTTTAGCTTAAACTGCTATCGAGAGAGTATTCGCTATTTCATAAAAATTGTCTGAGATAAGAACGTAATCATCCCGTTATTCTTTACTGGAAGCTTTTCTGTCTGGAATAAAAAGCATTCTAATTTCCAAGATATATTACTGAAAAACTCATTTTCACTGAAATAAGAAAATGTAGTATTACTGTTTGCACAGTATACAATTTTATAGTCAATTTTTGCATTTAGAACAACTGAATATACCGATAGGATCCATCTCTCGTAGGTATTGTTGGCCTCCAAAGTTGTGATGTAACTTAGGGAGTTCAAGAAAAATGGAAAAAATCGGCAAAATTTCGTTTTTCTTCCCATGTTATGTAAATTTAGCATATATGGTGGTCTCTTACGTTTTCTTACAGAAAATAGTGAATTTTAACAAAAAACCGGGTTTCATAGTCGTGGATTTATACGTTTTCACAAAAAAAATAAAACTGCATTACATAAAAATCTGCAAATAAATCTGGTTTTAATTTGGATAATCTCAAGGAGCGCTCCATTTTTTAATATTAAACATACACTCATAAAACATATACCATTTGAAAGCTCACATTTTTCCGAGTCTAAAAATGTAGTAATCCAAAAGTATCAATAGCAAATAAAAAGTAACTAGGTTTAATTGTTTGACGCGTGACGTAATTAATTACATTATAAAGGTTGGCTAAGTTATAAATCTTCAGTCTGTGGTGTGTGTGTATGTGTATGTGTGTATATATCCAAGTTGGAATACTGCTCAGTCATAACATCCACATAAAAGACATTAGACAGCTAGAAGAGATTCAGAGAAGCTTCACAGCCAAGATCAATGGGTGCAAAGAACTAAACTACTGGGAAAGGTTACACGAATTAAACCTATATTCACTTGAAAGGAGAAGAGAGAAAGAGAGAGATCATTATTTACACTTGGAGAATAATGGAGAAACTAGTCCCTAATCTTACTCTGAACCCTGTAACTCCCCAAACAACAGTGGAAAGTAGAAAAGGAAGACTGTGTCGTGTTCCCAAATTAAAGGCTAGACAGGAAACATCCTTAACCCTGAAAGAAAATAGTTTTGTTGTAAGAGGGCCGGCCAAGGCTATTTAATCAGCTGCCCAACTACCTAAGTAACACGAGTGATGTTGCGGTGGACATCTTCAAAAGATTAGACGCCTGGCTCAGAACAATCTCCGATGAGCCGGACGTACCTGGCTATGTGAGGTGGAGAGTACAAGAAACCATCGCACGGAACACCAGTGGCGTACAGTTAGGGTAAGCGGGGCAGCCGCCTACCCAGTTAAAAGTCGAATTACAAAAAGTCGGTATATTACTACAGTAATCGATAACTAATGTAAAGTTATCATGCTTGTGTGTGTGTGTGTGGTGTATATATATTTTTTTTTTGCAGCTACCGCTTACCCTGTGGACACACCCACCACACGCCACTGATATATACAGTATATATATTATATATGTATGTATGTATGTGTATATTAAGGTAGGTTGATTTTGGAACTGTGATCTTGGACTAGTCTAGATAGAAAGGTATTAATGTATAAAAAAACGTTGCACCAACTCATATTTGTGAAAATGATTGTATTTTTTGAAGATTGTTAATTATTTTTGAGTTGTAAAATTGCCGAATTTTACGTGTAAAATCGCGCGCGCGGCATTCGCGCAATGTAAACAAACAAAATATCGGACCTTATTTCATCAAAATAATCAATTAAAATTCGGCTTTTTTAACAAAACGATGCTTGAAACTTATTGTAAATGCATTATAGATGTTTATTAGTGTATTATTTTGTATTTTTTAATGATATTTACCTATAAAATGTGTATTAAATTAAGTTATTTTATGATGCCTTCATTTAATTGTTTATTTTCAGATATTTCATAAAAATGGGTAAAAAAACGGAAGTCTGCAGTGTTAACTCAAAGTGATAGTGCCAAAAATTCAGTGGCCAGCCTTCCCCTTTGGATAAAACAGAGCCTCCTACCCTCCGCCAAGTTATTCAGTACAGTTATTTCCTCCAAAACAGCCACCCGGACTTGAAAGACTATGATATTGCTAAAATGATAGCAAAGGATGTGATTGAGATCTGACAGGCAGTGAACCCGCGGCTGCCCCTGTATGAAGAATATTATGTAGTGAAATTGGTGGATAAAGTGTGCTTCAAGAAAGAAAAAGAGATAAACAGGAAATCTCTCTCTACAGTCCAGGAGCAGAATCTGGAGGAAAAGCTGGATAAACTTTTTGACATTTCTGCTTGCACCTGTAAGCTACCTGTTCGTCCCTGTGATGACAATGCTGTGAAGTGCAAGAAAGAAAATTGTCAAACACAGCACATAATCTGCACTTGTCCTCCCAGTAAGAAGGTAATGCTATTATTTTTTTAACTTTTAACTGGCCTAACTTAGTGCGATTAGGTGCCTTTTAAATGGAAGGAAATTCAATGCTTGTAATTGAAAATATCCACATTTTCCTCCTGTAATCTTCCTTTACCCCCCCCCCCCCCCAATGGTAATAGAAATTAATAATCAATTTTTTTTCAGGATTTTATATCTTATTTTAGATCCGCTATTTAATATACTTTAATATTTCAGGTTCCAGTAGAGGAGAGGGAATACTTGAGAGATCAGAGGGCCAAAATAGGACCCAAGGGCTCTTTCCAGCTGGGATCTGTGGATAAAGCTGCTGTGAAGAGAGACCAGAGGGCTGCAGTTGAAGCAGAAAGATTACAGAGCCAGATTCAACAGCAGCAGGAACTTTTGCCTCCACACCTTCACAAGATATTTCTTTTGAATCCAGCTCAGGAGAATCAGGAGAGGTAATATATATTTTTTCTTATATCTTATCCCATTTTTACCCAAATTTATCCCTACTTTTTGTCCCTATTTCCCCCGTTTTTTTCCCCATTTTCGCTTTAGTAATTCTTATTTCCGCCCATTTTCATAGATTTTTACCCATATTTTTCCCTACTTTTTCCCCCATTTTCGCTTTAGTAATTTATTTTTTATTTTCATTTCAGCCATCTGGTGAAGCTGAAGAGTTCAAGCCAAGGAGGCACCCAAGTGGAGGTTACAGCTTTTTGAACCCCCCCCCCCCAGATATGCCATGGAACTGATCAGGGGTGATGTTTCTTCCAATCTTGTGGCAAGTCTTGCTAATGCCTTCCTCCTGGACTTACAAGCTATGGACCTGCTTAAGCCTGGCCTTGATGTGAAACAGATAATAGTTAATAAATCGAAAATGGACAGGGAAAAAGCTAGAATGAAAGTGAAAAGTGATGAAAAGCACAATGAGTGTCTGAAAAAGTTAGTCTGTATTGGGGTTCATGGGAAAGTTGACAAGGACACTTTGCTGTATAGAGAAGTTAAGGATGAAAATGGGGAGACTAAGCTGAAGAAAGGAAAGGGACAAGAGCACCATTTGACTTTCACAAGGAGCCGGAACTGAAAGTGGAACATATCTTACTCAGAGTCATCCCAATTAAAGGTGCGACTGGAGTTTTTCTTGGTGAAGCAGTTGCTAGTGTCTTGGAGTTTAAGTGTTCATACCCTGAAAGCTGTCCTCCTTGACAACACAAATACAAAACACTGGCTGGGAGGGAGGCCTTGTAACAGCTCTGGAAAATAAAATTGAGCGGAAATTGCACACCATTGGCTGTTCACTCCATCAGAATGAGCTTCCTTTCAGAGCTGTTTTCAAGCATCTTGATGGCAGTACCAAAAGTCCCACTGCTTTCACTGGTCCGCTGGGAAAACTCTGTGAAATTGACTACCAAGATCTGCCACAAGTGGAATTCACCAAACTCAGTGGCCCCCTGGATGACATGGAATTTGCTGAGGAGACACTGAATGATCTCAGTAGCGATCAGAGGCTTCTTTTGGAGTACGTGCTTGGAATTTCCAGCGGCAAAGTCAACCCAAGATTTGCTGCTTGGAAAATTGGACCATTAAACCATGCAAGATGGTTGACTTTGGCAATTAGATTGATGTGTCTGTGGACCAGAGGTGCTTACCCTCCAGAACTACAGGATAAGCTTTACCAGGCCATCAAGTTCATTGTGGAAGTGTATGCAGTCAGTTGGTTTGAGATCAAAAGGGACAGCAAGTTCCACAATCAGCAGCTGTACATCTTCAACATGATCCAGAGGATCAAGCAGCAGTCTGAAGAAATCCAGGGTGTTGCTTTCAAGAACCTGAAGTACAATGCTTTTGCCTTGCTGCCGAGAATGTGCTGTACTCCATGATGAAGTCTGATGACTTGAAGTGAGAGAACTGCTCTCAAGAAATAATTCTGTCCATCAGGTAAGCATTTATTAATTTAAAAAATGTGAAAAAAAAAATTTGATTATGGGGATTTATTTAATAAAAAAAAGGCCGAGTTCTATAAATCTCCATAATCGAATTTTTTTTTCACATTTTCTTATCCCAATTCCCCCTCCCCTCTGATAATGGAAATAACCTTACTTCTTTCTGAAAAAAAATTCGATTATGGGGATTTATAGAACTTTTTTTTTTTTTTTAAATCAGCAATTCTGAGACTAATATGGATTAAATCTTAAACTGGAATAAAAAATAAATTAATTATTATTCTTTCAGAAATGGGAAGCCAGCCAAGAAGAAGCTGAAGAAGATCACAGCCATCACAACATTGAAGCTACCCACTGGTCAGAACTAATCAACCTTTCTCAAAGTGGCATCTGTGAATCTGCTCTCACAGAAGACTTTTCTGACCAGGAGCTTCAAGAAGCGTTGCTGAATGGCACCAAGCTGGAGCTGCCTGATCTGCCTTCACATTCTGTGTTGAAAGGGCCGTGAAGCTGACATCTGAAGCTTCCCATACTGTTTATGGACTGGAATCAAGGCACAAACACATTCTGGCCAAAGCCCTAAGCCGCCAGATGAGGCCTTCCTTTGCTTCTAAGGGCTCTTACAGTGAAAATTATGATGATCTTGGGATCTAAATGTGTGTATTTGACTCTGTACATGTTTTTTTTACTTTTTTTCAATAAAATTGTAACTTTTTTCAGGATTTTTTTTATGAAAATAGCATGATTTTTTCGGTCGAAAATTGCGAAAATGCGGTATTTTTCGGTACGATTTTTGGACGATTTTAAACGGTTTCCTCAAAAAACGGTTAAAGCTAGGGATCTGAAATTTTTTGTCAGTTATCATCATATTAAGCCCTGACTATCTCGACTAGTCCAAAGTCGATATCTAAAAATGTGGAAAATCAACCTACCTTAGTGTATATATGTAATTTCAGAATGGTTATATTAGGTGTACCAAAGAGGCAGGAGCACTTGTAATAAATTCAGGTCACTGTCTATTAACATACCCAGGCACGATATCAGTTTTGGGAAGGATCTATGACAAGTTCTTCTCCACACAGGCCTTTAACATTTGAAGGTATTTCTCCGCACTCGTGGAAAGCCATGGCCTAGATCCTTCAGCATTCTTCCAGGGCCATCTGAAATTAGTAAGCCTAGGTCTAGTAGCCTTGGACCTAATCCTATCCTTGAAGATTCTGATATTGAACAGGGGTTGGATTTTGGAGACCTAAATCTCAATGCTGAAGAAAACTTTCTCCAAGAGATTTACTCCAAAGGTAACATTCAGCAAGGCCATCGAAACAGTAATGAAAGAGAAGGAGCAAGCAAAGAATTTGCACGAAATTGGCAGTCTCACTAAACGAACCAGTAATACCAAGTTTCATGGTTCATGTGATACGTTGATTGGTAAAGATTCGTTAGTGCACATGGACAGAACTCTATATTGGTTTTTATACAGGGAGATAGATAAAAAAAATAAGAATACTTTACTCTATAGCGTTTTCCTCGCAAATTGATATTAACGGAGATGTAAGCAATTTTTGGATCGATTAAAATCGATTGAAACCATATGGTGGTAATTATTCGTTTTACCCCTGCCGGTCGATTTTGATATGAGAATAGGTTTTTCTGGTGTATTTTGGTGTTTTAATCAAATCTGACCTTCATTTCTTGTGCAAATTAATTACGTCAACTGTACGCCCTTGACGATTGGTTAGGTTGTGATATTTTCGTTAGTTGGGTTAAGTCGTAATATTTTCATTAAAACTAACTAAAATATCACGACACCGTTACAAATCGTCATGGGCGTACAGATGACCTAACCGGGCATTCAATTAACCTAACCGGGCATTCAGTAATTCATTTGCACCAGAAATGAAGGTCAGATTTGAATAAAACACCAAAATACACCAGAAAAACCTATTCTATCAAAACCGACCGGAGTGGTAAAACGAATAATTACCATCATAAGATTTCAATCGATTTTAATCGATCCACAAATAGCTTACATCTCCGCTAATATCAATTTGCGAGGAAAACGCTATAGAGTAAAGTATTCTTATTTTTTTTATCTATCTCCCTGTATAAAAACCAATATAGAGTTCTGTCCATGTGCACTAACGAATCTTTACCCGTTAATTTTTAATGTTTATATTGCTTTCTAAAATTAAAATAGGGATATTTTCCTTTTATAGCACCCCTAATTTCTTCTTTTCAGTTAGTAACAATTTTGACACGTGTTCAGTCGTGATTTTTTTCATTAAAACTAAAATATTACGACTTAATCTAACCAATCGTCAGGGCATTTGGTTGACCTAAACGGACATTCAGTGAACCAAACTAGTTGGTTAATTTTTACATTCGCATCTCATTCTAAAGTTGTAGGGCGGGATACTTTGGGATTAACTGATTGCCCAGTTAGGTCAACTGTACGCCCTTGACGATTGGTTAGGTTGTAATATTTTCGTTAGTTTTAAGAAAATATCACGACTTAATCTGTCAAAATTGTGACTAACTGAAAAGAAGAAATTGGGGGTGCTATAAAGGAAAAGATCCTAAAACAGTAATACGACCTTTGCCTATGTTTTTATTAATGTAAGTAATTAACATACAACTGTTTCAAGGACTGAAACTACAAAAACTCGCTTTCACCACCCAATATTTTTAACTTCAATTTTCTTCCTTTTACAGTTTTTTGGAGGAACAAACTTTCAATAAATGGAGAACTAAAAAAACAAGTTACTCAGAATTTCGCAATAGAGAATACAGTCGTCTTCAAGATGTGGCGTGGTGTGAGTACTAATTTCTTTTTATTTATATCACTCGTCTTCCTACCCCATAAAGGAAGGTTTTGGGGAATACTTAGTTCTTATTGAAAAACCAGTCTAAATGCGAAATGGGTCAAGAAAATTGTTCATATACTCGTGACACACATTTAAAGTTCTATCTAATTACAGTTACCCCAAGAATTTGCCCCCTCCCCACGAAAAAAAAGGGGTTCCCTTGCCTTAGGTTTTGGTCAATCATCCTGAAATTTTCAGGAAGGGGATATTATTATAATTCTCACTATGTAAATGTCATTAAAATCAGCTTGAAAATAAAAATGTTTACCCTCCGGTACATGAAAAGTAACTGTTCTTCGGGCCTCAATTTTCTAAGGTGTGGCCTTTTTGTTGTAGGAATATTAGCCTCATTAACCCATGGCTTTAAGAAAAAGCCTGTAAACAGATTATTCAAGTGAACATTAAGACGATGTGCTTGAACCAACGGTCATAAAAAGTTAATGATTATTTGTGTGTGTTTTAAAATCTCATTTTCTTTAAAATTAAAGTAGTTTCAATAAATCTAATTTCAAATTCCGTCAGTAGAAAGTAAGATGTGTAAAATTTAATGTTTACCCCGCTAAATAACCAAGTCCACACGTAAGTAAAATTAAAATTCGCTCACGATTGGATTCTACGTCCACTTTTGAAACGAAAAAGAAAGTGTAATAATTAATTGTTCCTCCTTAAAATTATATTATTAGTTTGTAAGGAAATTATAATATAATTTATCAAATTCTTAGTCGGATAAAAGTTTATAATTTAAAAAAATATAATTATCTTCAATTTGCAAACGGAGAAAACTCTCTTGGAAGAATTTTAGACGTAAAGAAGAATGTTTTCTTTAAGATAATTAAATAATTGCTTAGAAAGAGGAGAAGCAATTAGTGAAGCAATTATTAATAAAACTGCAGTTGTTGTACCATAAAAACAGACGCGGACAGGACGATAGACAAACCGTTTATTTGGAAAATACTTGCTACAAATACCATTGCCAGATTTTTTAATAAAAATAACTCTTACATTTGTTTAACCATATTGGTTGAAACCACTTAAATATTTAATAATATTAATAGCCTTTTAAAATACATTACAGTACAAATAAAATATTATTTATTTTTATTGAAAGACAATCATTATCTGTATGTATATTAGAGTAATTTTATGCAACTCGGTGATCGACACTGCACTACATAGTAAGTTATGAAAAAAGACATATTGGCACACATCCTAGGGAACTTTTGAAGAGAGACAGACAGCTTCACATTTTACCTTCTCTGTTTCTGTTATTCTAGTTCATGCCCCTTTGCATTAGAGAGAGATTGTTGATATTTGTATAAATTTCGAGTTTTATAAACGATTAGAATTTTGGTTGAAAATATTAATTATTTATTTGACGCCATCAGCACTGCCTTATATAGTAAATAGTTTGAATATTCAGGCGTGATGCCCTGCTTGTTTAATGCCAGGAGTTCATTTTAATGATCTTAAAATTAAGATTTGCGATGGTGCTTGGTTTCATTTGACACCCAAGATAGGATTCTTAAAACTCTGTACAGCAATAATAAAGAGCAAATAACGTTATAAGAGTAATAATAATAGTTTATTATTTATCGAAGAGAGGCTGAAAATATAAATGTTTTACAAATTCGTTTCCCATTTAAATCTGATGGAGGGGGTTTACCCAAGCGTATCATTCACTAAAAGCTTCAGTTTTGTTCCCTTCTCTCAGATCCTCCCCCTCCGAAATTAATTTTTCACCACTATACTCTCCTCATACCCAGTTCAGCCACTTTCTAACCTCGACGAAGTTTCCCTCTATACCCTCTTCCAAATTCCCTCTCCTGGAAACTCTAATAAAAAAAATATATTAAAAATTTTTGGAATTCAGATTTTTCCTCGAAACTATTTTAAAAATGGAAATAAAATATAAATTTTGAGAACTGTTTTTAAGTGGAAGGAAAACTCAAAAATTTAAAAGAAAGTTTAAACAAATTAAAAATGATACTAACAAAAATATTAAAGACAGAAAAAATTAAACTTTATTTCCGCGGATAATAAATCGGAATAAAGGAAATCATAAAAGAAAGCTCTTCCTTTCTATCAAGACTGCGAATAATACTACAAAGACAGACACTGATGGACAAAGTTGACTCAAGGCTGAGTTCGAACTTTGAGTTTGATGTTCCGGTTGGCCAGACTCGATCGAATTCCGTCGAATTTTAAATCCAATCGGATTCATTTTTCTACAATGGCAACAGTTAATCAGTGGAATTATATTATACTCGCATTATATACTTTTGTTAGGTGTGTGTGTGTGTGTCATGAAAGCCAATCTAGACCCTAATTTATATTGGATTACTGGAAGACAGAATTTTTTTTATCCATTTTGAGAGGTAGGAGGAAGAACTATTTGAGCCAATGATATTCCGTAGATGTGATATTTATTGAAAAGTTTTGCGGGGCTAGGTTACGTTAGTAATGTTGATGAAATTCCCTGTTGAGGAAAAGTATGTAGGTCCGAATTGTTGATATTGTAAAATAATTTTCATTATACAGTGTATTCGTCATAAAAATTTGCTGAAATTTTTTTTCAAACGAATAAAGAATTTTATAAAAATGTTGACATTGTACACACACACACACACACACACACACACACACACACACACACACTGTAATATACAAGGTGCCTGAAATGTCGCTTCCTATTTTTAAATTCTTATTGCTTCTACATCATGAAAAGGGATATGAAAACATTTCTTTAACTGAAATGAAACTTATTTATTACCGTTTACTTTATTACGAAATTGAAAAGCTTTAATACAAAGTAAACGGTAATAAATAAGTTTCATTTCAGTTAAAGAAATGTTTTCATATCCCTTTTCGTGTAGGAGCAATAAGAATTTAAAAATAGGGAGTGACTTTTCAGACATCCTGTATATGTATGTATACCCTGCAGTTCATAATATGTAAAGAAAAATATTAAAATTATTTATCAAAACTGTTTAATAATAAGAGCGTCGAATCACGAGAAAAGGACATAACTACTCGATAATTTTTATTTTAATAAAACGGCCTAAAATGAAGCGAGACGAAGGTTGGGAAGAATTAATACTGAAAATGTAACATTGCCGATTTCAAAGGAAATGATGAGTACGTAAGAGAATTTAATAGGAAATGTGAATGAAAAAGCGTTTTAATCTGATTAGCTCGAGGAAATTCATACGATAAAGTACTTCCTTCTTTTTATCATTTCTCCGTCATAGATGTCCAGTATCTGGTGCTTTGAGGGTCGCAGAAAGGTTCAAATATTCGGATAAATGTTGTTTTCGTAAGTGATCTTTTGTAGTGTTCTATGTAATCAAGTGATAAGGTTTTTCACTGTTGTGGAAAAGTTACTGGAGCAATACTGAACTGATGATAAAGTTCAAATTCTACCTACCTTTCTACTAGTCATATTCACTAGAGTTAATGTCGATAATAATTAAACCTTAAAGCGCATTGTTTTTTTCAAGAGCTCACCGTGTGCTCAAAAAATCAAGGTATATCGAAAATCAAAATCGTCAATTGACGATATTCATAGTTAGTGGTAAATCGTCAAATGATGACCATAGCAGTTTAGACGTTAAAGCAGTAAATCCTGTGTCATCAATTGGTGAATCGTGAAGTAGTGAATCGTGTATCGTCATTTAGCGATCCATAGCAGTTTAAGGGTTAAAGATGTCTTAAATATATATCGTGCTTGAATGGTGTTCTGAAGTAAACTGGTATTAGTACAAGTCGTCAGTGGTAGTCAGTATGACACGATCAGCGAAATATTTCCTTAATTTGTGATATCGTAAAGTCTAGAAAAGGATAGAAAAAAAAGACTTAGTAAATTTATAAGTTTACTATGAAGTAAACTTCAGGCGAGTGTTGACACATTTTTTTCTTAAAAATACTCCCTGTCGTCTTTGTTGAACTTTACAGACCTGGTAGGCTAAGCTGAGTTAGGCATAGTTTGCTCGCGTTCAGTTAAATTAAGTTGAACCCCGTTAGGTCGTCTGATGATAATTTATTAAATCGTTAATAAAGCACTTAATCTAAATCGAATTGTCAAATGAAAATTCAAATCAATGCATATCTGGAAAATTTTATTAAGAGTTCAATACACTTAAGTTGAACACTTTATCTTTTATATAATATACAATACTCTATAATTATACTCTAGAGCGCTCTTGAGTTCAAAGGCAAGCCGATGCATAAATAGTTCCCATTTAGCAATATTTTCAATCCCACTCACGCTCCAAAAGTGGAAATGCTTGGCGTGAGAATTCCAGATTTGGGCAAGGCGGGAAAGGTCAGGAACGTAATTCTGGGTCCGAGAGGATTTTCTATGAAAATTTTAACTTAAAACGGGCAAATTAAGAGTAAAAAAGGGAATGGATTCGAAATGAGAATTTCCTCATTCAGCAATTCCCCTTTTCAGATTTCTCGTACATGGAAGAAGACTGAAATAAAAATGACTAAGTTTGGAAAGAGACCTCAGTGGATTTAAATGCATGCGAAAATATCCTCATTTATAGCTAACAGAAACGTTTGGTACCTTTTCAAATGCTTACAAATGCATTAATGTTTTGAGTTTGATGGCTGGAAGTTGTCAATCAATCCCTTTTGGTAATTTCTATAGATCTAAAGGAACTTTAAGAGAGAAGGGCAAGGGAAAGCCCTAAATTGTCATATTTACTGAACGCCCTTGTTATATATCTGAAAAAAAGAGCTATGAAGCTCAAGCTACGAAACTAAATTCAGATAATACAGGGGTGATAGCTGCTTCAGTCTGGAAGATACAAATTAATAAAGTCTGAAATTAATTTCGTTTTTATTACACAACGTATTTTAAAGGTATTTACTTTAAAAAAAACCACTGTGTTTCGTGGATTCAATGTCCTTTGAACTCAAGTTTAATTCAGAGTATATTTAAAGTATGACATACGAATGGTACGTATTCTTTTTAAATTATGATACAACCTACAGGGAAAGCCAAAAAAAAACTCTAGGGTTTTTGAATGTACGTCATTACTGAAATTATTAATGTATTATTTTCTTTTCAAATCAAACAGAGAATACATTAGAGACCCTTTTAGACAATATTTGGAAACAAAGGACTAAGCATGGTGTTGATAAGTGAGGAAAGAATAAAAGTGTAAAATATTTTTTTGGAACTGTAAATCAGTGGTGGAGACGCAAAGACGATACTGCCGCCATTTTAATGTGCGAATTGTATCAACTGATAAGACTATTCACAGCATTTGTTAAGAAATTGAAGGACAAGGGAACGGTTCTAAATCAATATAGGGAACCATCGGGAAGGCCACGAACTAGCCGCACAAAGCCGAACATTGACTCTGTAGGAAAGCCCTCCGCAGGCAGTCACAGGAGCTGGGTTTGAAACCCACTTCTTCAAGGAGAATCATGCTGAACCTACTGAGACAGGAAATTAAGTCCCCGGCGTCGTCGCAGTGTGGTGTAACAATTTTGTGGTAACTTCTTCGTAACGCTCCTTGTTGACAGTCGGTGTTTGTTGCTTGTCATCTTTAAACCATAGATGACCAATAATGTTCTTTGCGCTAAGAGCGCACCACGCCGTGCACTTCGCACTGTGGAGCTGTTTCTCTACAAATTCTTCAGGTGTTTCAGTTCGCCAATACCTACAATTCTGCGAGTTTACCACACCTTTCAAATGAAAGTGCCTTTCGTCTGTAAACCACACGTTCTTGACCCAGTCCATATCCTGCTCCATCCTTTCGTTGAACTTGGTGCACATCTCTACTCGGGCATCTTTGTCCTGATCAGTTAGCTTTTGTACGACCTGAATTTTATAGGGGTACAGTTTCAAGTCACTCTTCATGATCCTCCTCAAAAATGTAAGCTTCAAACTCAGCTCCTGTGACCGCCTGCGGAGGGCTTTCCTGCGGACTCAATGTTCGGCTTTGTGCGGCTGATTCGTGGCCTTCCCGATGCTTCCCTATATTGATTTAGAACTGTTCCCTTGTCCTTCAATTTCTTAACAATGCAGTGAATAGTTTTATCAGTTGATGCAATTCGCACATTAAAAGGGCGATGGTATCGTCTTTGCGTCTCCTCCACTGACGTACAGTCGGAGAAAAATTCTACCACTTATCTTTTCCTGTTGTCAACACCATGCTTAGACTTTTGTCTCTAAATCTTGTCTAAAAGATTCTCCAATGTATTATTTCATTGCAAAGAAGAAAGGAATACATTAATAATTTTAGTAATGACGTACATTCAAAAACCCCGGATTTTTTGACTCTCTGTATTTTGTTTGAGTGTAACAGTTTAATACATTTGTGCACCTCTTATCATTAATCCTACATGTACTTTAGGCATTATAATGTAAGTACTGTGCTTCTATTTTATCTTTCATTTGCTTCAGAAATGTTGTTAAAATGAAATAAAAATCATGTTTAATTAAAAAACTAACCAAATTTATATACAGTACACTGAATTAATATTATAGATTTATTTTATCAGGAACTTATCAAACTGGAACAAATCATGCAAATTCTCTACCATTTGAAACTGTATACTACATGTGACTGCAATGTAATTATAATAAAAGCCACTCTTACTCCTTCCCCCCCGACTTTCTTACTGCTTCCCCCCCGACTCTTCTTACTGCTTCCCCCCCGACTCTTCTTACTCCTTCCCCCCCGACTCTTCTTACTCCTTCCCCCCCGACTCTTCTTACTCCTTCCCCCCGACTCTTCTTACTCCTTCCCCCCGACTCTTCTTACTCCTTCCCCCCCGACTCTTCTTACTCCTTCCCCCCGACTCTTCTTACTCCTTCCCCCCCGACTTTCTTACTCCTTCCCCCCGACTTCTTCTTACTCCTTCCCCCCCGACTCTTCTTACTACTCCCCCGACTCTCTTCTACTATCCCCCCCCCCGACTCTTCCTACTCCCCCCCCGACTTCTTACTACTCCCCCCCGACTCTTCTTACTACTTCCCCCCCCGACTTCTTACTACTTCACCCCCCAGACTCTTCCTACTCCCCCCCCCGACTTCTTACTACCCCCCCCCAACTCTTCTTACTACTCCCCACCCGACTCTTCTTACTACTTCCCCCACCCGACTCTTCTTACTCCTCCCCCACCCGACTCTTCTTACTCCTCCCCCACCCGACTCTTCTTACTCCTCCCCCACCCGACTTCTTACTCCTTCCCCCCCCTCGACTCTTCTTACTCCTTCCCCCCCCCCGACTCTTCTTACTCCTTCCCCCCCTCGACTCTTCTTACTCCTTCCCCCCCCGACTCTTCTTACTCCTACCCCCCCGGACTCTTCTTACTCTTACCCCCCCCGACTCTTCTTACTCTTACCCCCCGACTCTTCTTACTCTTACCCCCCCCGACTCTTCTTACTCTTACCCCCCCCCGACTCTTCTTACTCTTACCCCCCCCCGACTCTTCTTACTCTTACCCCCCCCGACTCTTCTTACTCCTTCCCCCCCTCCCCCGACGAGGAAAAACGTAATCATCGATACGTGTGTGTGTGTGTGTGTGAATAAAGAAATAAATGAAAAAAGCGAGGACCCATTTTAACCAAACCTCGCAGAAAGCTCTTACCCCAGCCAAGGAAAAAACCATTTAATTTTGACTTGCAATATAGGTCAAAGATAACTGTCACAATGGCAGGCTAAACATTTTCTGCTGCGGTGGGGCATTTGTACGCTAATGAGCATCTCTCTCAGTAATTGTCTTTTTGAAAGGTTATTCATTGTCTTCCAACAAAATATAAATTTCTTCAGCCGCGTATTTTTTTCTTTTACCTAATTTATCCTTACCTCTCCTTACCTCGAGATTTTCCAGCTCGTACGGTTCTATTTTTACTTGGTTTTCATATAAAAACAGGATTGCTGTCATAAAAGGCATTAATAAGTGGGCTATTAAGGTACCTAAATTGCATGAGGGAATGAAAGAAGTTAGTTAACGGACAGTGTGTGTGTGTGTGTGTGTATATATAAATTCCTCTTCGCTTGTTCCGTGTGGTGATTCCTCACTTCAGGTAGGTCAGGCTTGTTGCCACATATCTCGAATTGGCTTGGTGAAGGAGCGAGTTGGTTTCTTTGGATCTGCACTTCACATAGCCAGGTACACCCGGCTCATCTAGGAGTGTCGTGAGCCAGGTGTCTAGCCTTCTTTTGAAGACTTCCATGTTGATATCATTTGTGTTCCGAAGGGCTCTCTAACAACAAAGCTTTTTTCTGTCAGGGCTGAGGATTTTTTTTTTTTCCTGTCTAGCCTTTAGTTCAGGAACGCACCACCTTTCTTTCCTATTTTTCACTATTGTTTGAATAGTTATAAGGTTAACATTGAGATTAGAGACTTACTTACTTTATTATTTTCCATGAGTATATTATGGTGTACCTCTCTTTTCAGCAAGCATAACGTTTATTTACGTAATCTTCCCCAGTAATTTGGTTCTTTGCATCTACTGAACTCGGTCGAGAAGTTTCTGTGAATCCCTTTTAGTTGACTGACTAGTCTCCATTTTCATATGGAGAAATTAAGACTGAGCAATAATCCAGGTTCGGTATGAGCAGTGCTTTCAATGGAGGAATCATTATATTGCTGTCCTTTCTTTTAAAGGTTCTCAATATCTGTTCCGTTATGCCTTTCGCTTTGTTTACTAAGAATTTTTTTCCCCCAAAAAAAAATTTCTTGTCGTCGATCATTATAACTCCGTTTACCGAGATTAAGATTCTCTGTCAACTGGGTTTCTTATGTCATCAGCAAACGGTGTCAGTATTTATCACTGGTAACTTTTTCGTCTACAATCAATTAGCATGATTATAAATAGTAATGGAGTTAATACTGTTCCTTGTTGTACAGAGCTACGTACTTCCGATTCTGATGAAGATATTCCTTTCACTGTAATCACTTTCTGCCGCTCACTAAGGAAGTTGTATATCCATTTTCCTATTTTTCTTGTTATTCCCATATATTTCAATTTGTGTGCTATGATTCCATAATCACACTTACCGTATGCCTTAAAGTCTGAGCATATCACATCATGGTTATCATTGTTCTTGAGTGCATCATTATTATTTGTTTCATTAATTCTAACAGGCACGATCTTCCTGATCGGAATCCATGCTGGTTATCATTTAATTTTTTCTGTCCCCAAAAAATCAGTTTTTTCTTTTTCAGATATCATGGTGAGAGATGATGTCAACGATACCGGCCTATAATTTTTCGCCTGTGATCGATTCCCTCCTTTATAAACTGAAACGGTTTGCTTTCTTCAGGATGCTCGGTATTTTCCGTGTCCAGCGATCTTCCCCATATCCACTATAGGAACTTTGCATTTTCATATCATTTAATCACTGGAGCGTTCCATCTGTCCAGGACTGTTGCCGAGTGATTTTAGTTTCCCTGTAGTTCGTATAATGTCGGCTGTTGTGAAGTCTGAATCAACAGCGTTATGTTTTACAATTGTAATTCTTCTTCAAAAACGCTTTTCTGTTATATATTATTTTACCATTTCGGATATTTTGAAAGCTGATTCATAGTATTTGAAATATTTCTTTTAGATCATCGGTTAAAGCATTGATCTCATTCTTCAAAGGTACAATAGTCACGTGATTTTTTGTTTTCCTATTCGCAAAGTTTAGAAGTATTTGGGGTTGACCTTTTTCGCTTCTATAGCGCCTTCAACAGTTTTTTTCTTTTACCTAATTTCTTCTTGCCTCTCTTCTTCCTCTGAGATTCTCCAGCAATTACGGCTCCACTAGTTTTCGTATAAAAACAGGATCGTCGTCATGAAAGGCATTAAGATACCTAAATTACATCATGGAATGAAAGGAGTTACTCTTACTATCATAAACCCGAGTTAAATTAACAGGATCAATGAAAGAAAGCCACCCCCAAAAGTTTCTAGTAAACAATGCCACCCCCAAAATTACTGAGTAAAGAATTTAAGCAAAAACACCTTCATGAGGAATTGTTTATTTATTACTGTATGCCCTTCATGATTGGTTAGGTTAAGTCATGATATTTTCATTTAAACTAACTAAAATATCACGACTTAACCTAACCTAAATAACCTACTCGCCCAAATAACTTAGATCAATGAAAGAAAGCCACCCCTTAATTGTGTCAATGAAAGAAAGCCACCCCCGACCCGTTTGGGGGTGGCTTTCTTTAATTGATCCAATTAACGGACATTATATTTCATTAAGCTATCCATCTACATTTATTCATTTACTCTCTCTCTCTCTCGTATATATTTTGGGTGTATAAACACACACACACACACACACACACACACACACACACACACACACACACACCACTAAAACAACCCCTCTGCTTATCTGATCATAACCTCTTTCCTTTCTCTCTTGAGTGTTTTTTAAGAGCTTAATCATAATGCTTGTATGGAACTGTCCCCTTCATTATATGAAATAGAACCATCCTGAAATTATTTTCCTTTTAGGTTAGTTTTTATGTTTATGAAAACCAGCGGGGATGATAGAATTATTTAAATTAAAAATTTTAAGATATTTATTGTGATTGCATTATACTCCTCATTAAGGATATTAGTAGTTTTGTTAATATTAAAACTCGCTCTATAGTTTATTAGGAAAAAATACTAGGAAAAATCTACAGATCTACAGAAGCTAAGGCTAACAAAGACCGTAAGATCCACTGTAAGGTTAGCCCGAGAGAAAGAAGAGAGTAGGGGGTTAAAAGAAGGGAATAAGGGTTTAAGTAAGTAGCAAAACCTATCATTCGTGTGTTAACATTCATTCAGAAAAAGAGAGAGAAACTCTCCATCATCATCATCCGCCGGCCACTGCCGACAAGTCGGAAAAATAGTCGAAGAGAATAGGAAAGGGGTGAAAGATGAAAAGTAGTAAAATAAGAACGCTTATAAACCATGCAAACACAGTATTAACTCAAACACTGTCATACCATGCAAACTATAGCCATGCAAGTAAAGAGAGGATAAGAAAAGAAAAAGAAATTATGAAGAGTATAACAAAAAGTGCGTTAGTTTGCGCTACGAGCGACATATAAGTTCGTGTTAGTCTATATATATATATATATATTTTTTATTTTTTTGCTGGCATGTTACAAGCTGGCATTAATCGTCAACAGACTCATCTTCGACCATTACCCCCAGAGCTCCTGTTGCTAATTGTTTTATTTTAAACGACGTTAATATTTTTAAAATGCCAATCTAAACGGTTTTTAAACATATTAACGCTGGTAGAGTTCACGACGGACGCAAGAAGATTATTCCATTCATCAATTACTTTAAACTTAAAGTTTTTAGCGATGTTAGTAATGAAACGTCTACCACGTAATTTAAATCCGTTATTACGATTATTGTTATTATCGAAAGTCAAAATTTACGTTATCGAGTTTATTAACGATTTTGAAAACTTCAATAAGCTCTCCCCCCCCCCACTCTTAATCTCCTAGTTTCGAGTGCATGCAAGTCTAACTCTTTAAATCCTATCTTCGTAAGACTTGTTGCGTAGTGACGGATGACAAACTATAGTGTGCTCCGAATTGTCTTATTACAATGTCTGATAGTGGTTACCAACCATTCTGATTCAAGGCACCCCAATGCCATATGTTGTTCTTTCGAGGAACCCCGCGAGATTTTCGTCTCCCACTGTTCCATATCCAATTCCCCATCCTCCCCAATACCAGACAATTTCAAATTGAACCTATACCAGTTTCCGTATGAACATAATAAATCAAGAATGTTTTATTTCACTTGACATTCCCTTATGTTCGGTAACTTTTGAATCTTCAGTTATTTCTGTCATTTTCATATAAACCCGCAACACCCACAGGAGGCACCTGCAGCACCCCAGGGTGCAGCGGCAACCCGGTTAGGAAACAGTGATGTATAAGAAACCCATGTCAGCCAAAATGAACTTAATATTTCGCGTCCGAAATGAAAGAGAAAATTAAAATCTCTC